>VXAZ01005701.1:164808-199278 GCA_013399875.1 Gymnorhina tibicen | reverse complement strand
TGGATAGTAACTTTCAAAGAAGTAGGTACATATCATGATGAAAGTAAAAACTTACTGTCTTATTTACAAAGCAGTTATGTTAGTACTTTTCCCCCTAACACATGAGTGGAGAGACATATGTATGTTTAGGCTAAAATGAAGAGTGACTGGCTTTTCAAGAGTTTATGTAGACCAGAGGTCATGTCAGAAGAGCTGTTCAGTGAACTTCAAATTAATTGCCTTTATCAGAATTCCTTAAGGAAGGATTTGTACCTTTAGAGTAAAAGGGGGGTGTTAATCTTTTCATTTCAATGAGGAAATGATAAATTTATAAATCTTAATTTTTAAGTTAAGAGGTAGTTTTTTCACCTTTTTTTACAGTAAAGCACCACCTATCTCTTCTCTAATGTGGGGCTTTACTTCATACATAACACAGATTTAACCTGAGACCTTGGCAACAGAAATTGATCAATTTAATTGGAGAATTCTTTTGCTCATTCATACATGAAATGAATAAAATGATGCACACTGTTTTCACTAATGAATCTTTGACCTTTTAACTTATTTTGCTTTCCAATACATATTTTTCTCAATGCAATTTTCTATGATAGGCAAAACCTCAGATGACTTAATGATGATGGCCTAGTTGGAAAGGATAGAATGATCTCAAGCCTATTTCAGCACATAAAGGAAGCAGCGCTACTTATTTAAACTGTCACAGTCATTAGGGTCATCAAGATATTTATATGGAAGAATAACCCAGTGTAGTTTCAGTATGATTGCCCAATCGAATTTCAATATGGTAAAATACTTCAGATGCACTCAAAAATAAAAAATTGGATGTTTAACACACTGCTCATTTGAGCAATGGTATTTCTACAAAATAAATTAAAAAGCCTAGCAAATTACAGATTTCTGGCTAACTACTCAGAGTTAGTAGTTGCTACTCATTTATCCCACCAACAATCATAATTGAAGGCAATTATATGGGAATACTTCTAACAGATGACATGGATAAAGGTTAGGTTAGAAGGGACTGTTAGCTGTGAGGTTCCTCACTTTTTCCTTACATGAATCTCATGCTAAGTGGGAGCTGCAGACAAAGTTTGTTGGAGAAGCCATCCCATCGAGTCACAAGGTACAGAAAGGGCCTTTTTGCTTTCTAATCTCCTTAGATAGCCTACCTGTGTCTGGGTCCAATCTTAGACCCAGTTTTAATCAATGGTTTCTGTCTAAAGGATCATACGGGAGTAATTGAACCTTTATACAACTTTGTCCTGCAGGATTAAGGATGGCAAACCAAATAAATTGATTATGATAATGAATAGACTAAAATACCTTAATCAGAATTGTTTACTACACAGTATAGGCAGCTATAACTACTATTTTTGAGGCAATATTGAAGCAATTATATTAAAGCTTCCAAAACCAATTATTAAGTAGAGATTGGGTTTACTCACCCATACCAGTGACTGTGGGTAAATCTGTTTTGCTCAGCCTTGAGGAGTAACTTTGAGGGGTGTCCCCACTCAAAGAAGGAAGGGAGGAATCTCCATACATGCTCCAAACAGAGGTGTGTTAGAAGACCCTTCCTTTAGAAGAGTGATATTGGGCTTCTATAGAATAAAGTGGTTGACTGTCCATCAGATGTCTCCAGGCTGGCAGCTTTAGACAAGTCATTGGTACTAGCACTTGTTGGTTCCTTTATCCGGTACTTTATCATGTACATTGTTCATACTCAGGATTTTAACTGTGGGTTTAATGAGTCTGGCTGTTTTCAACACCACCAGCAGTGTGGCACCCCCTTATCCATTCACCTCTGATAGCTTTGCAAACAGAGCATTGATCGAGCTATTTTACCTTGCCTCTAGGGAGAATATGTTGCTATAATGTGCTTTAGGGTTTCAATTTATTTATTTATTTATTTTATTTAATTAATTTATTTACTGAATATTTTTTCTCCTTGTTCAGTTGTTGATATCGTATTAGATATGAAGGAATGGCTTGTTATGATTAAGAAAACCAAACTGGATCTCGTTCAGGGAAACAAGTACAGTTTCTCAAGGCTCCTTTAGCCTCATTAGAAATGAGTCTAGTAAGGCTACTTAAAATTCAGTTTTCAATGAAGGAGTTTAGGGTTGTTCTTCAAACTCAGCTTTCATTAATGAAAATATGCGTTAATTCAAATGTCAATTCTTGAATAATCTGTCTCTACCTTTTTTTAAAGTGCTTTCCAACTTCTACATTACCTTTCAATCACTGTCCAACACCACCTTTTTCTCTAGTTTCCATATTTGTGTTAAATATTTGTAGTTCAAAATAATGTTTTAATTTAACATCAAAAATTATGAAAGGAATAAATAAGGGATTTGAAGAGTAGTTTCACGTAAGCTTTCCCATGTGGCTGACATAGATTAATCTCACAGTTTGTTGGCTTTAGCAGTTTAGGTTGATGTAACAGCTTTTGTGATTAAAATACCGCATATTTCTGTGTAATTGTTAAATGCTTGTTTTTCTTAACAAAGCCTAATTTATGTTAATTAAGTGTATTTTGTATTTTAGCTTTTTTGAATAATGCGAGTAGTCTGATTATTAGTTTCATTTTTCCGTGTTCTAGTTCTCAAATGTTACATTTCTTGAGTGCCACTCCCTGCCATTAGAAATCATGGTCTGAATGTGTATGAAAAACTGTAGGTAGGGTAGGAATGTTAAATGGTGTGGTGGCATTCACTCTGTAGGAAAAAAATTACTCCCCAATTATTTTTTTCATAGCTTGTTATTTCTGAGTAGAAATCTGGAATTTAACTAGATTTTAGTGCAATTAGGTAACCTCCACATAAAAACCAACACGTAAAAGATTGTAAAGCTGGCTTTGCATTTGTATTATGCTTTATGTATATGAACATTAGTCATATGGCTGTATGGAGGATCACAGCCTACAACTGCAAAAATAACCCTACTTTACATAAAACTAAAATCACACGCTAGTTACTATGTTGTAATATGTTCTTTTAAGAAAGAGGGGTGAAACAATTATTGGAAGTTTGTAAAAACTCCTGGTTTTAACACATCTCTCTGCAGAGATAATGAGAAAGTTGAAATGATACTAAAGCTAACCTACTCAATAATGTTATTATGCCCCAGCAGATATTTCTCTTAGAGAGTTAACTGAGTAAGCTAAATATAATTTACCTTCATTTACTATATTAAATGAAATTTACTATGCAGATCACAAAAATAAAACTGCTAGCTTAGTACTGGGAAAAAAATATTCTGTACAGCAGGAGGGACTCAGATGTATAAAACTGAGGGGCAGTTGAGATGTCTCATTTATATGAAAAGCTGACATACATAGACAACTTAAAACACTCCTCCTTTCTAATTCTGGTGGGGGAGGTTGTGTAGTGTACACACTAAGCCTAATATAAAAAACATACTACTGTTAATCAACTGGATCATGCACAAATTGCTCAACAGCATCAGGGAATGAAAACCAGAATAAATATAATGGGTGTATTTGACACAAACATTGGCTTCATAAGCAGCAGATTCACTAGTTACTAGCTTATGGATATGGCTTTTGTGATACTCATGTATGATATTATTATCAAAATAGGATTTTCAATGTAAGTAAAACCAGTCTTCACCTTCACCTAGATCTTCTAGTTAGATTAGAAGTGCAACATAACCTAAGGATCATGCACATGTAGATACCAAGTCAACAAAGGTACACAGTTACACCAGTTGGAAGGAGCATCAGAATTTTGCACATTTGCCTCAATATTTTTTTCTTCTTAATGGGAATAAAATGAGATATTACAGCAATCACTAAAACCCTGATAAGAGAGTCCTCACATAATGGAGAATATAACTGTCTTGGGAATATTTTTTGAAGTCGGTCATGTTTGGAATGCTGCTGAACCTTGTGAGATGAAGGCTGCTGTTTTTCTCTCTCATAAAGACAGCACAGCTTCTCCTGGTTTGATTTTCCAGAAATTATTTCAATTTCATTCTTACAGGGATTATGAATAGTTGGTTTATGAAATCTGTATCAGTGAAATGCAATCTCATCACTGATTTTAGAAATTATTGTTTCTGATTTGATGAAGAAAGAAGGGTGCCATTTGCCTTGTCTCACATACTCATTTTATAGGACAAAAGGAACTGTTTGAACTTCTTTAGGTGTCAACATGAATATTATTTCAAGGATAAATTTTATGAAAGTTCTTGCTCTAAGTTGGACGGAAATATTAAGAAGCTAAGCACTGCCTGCAAGTGTATAGAAAAGTGTTTATGTGTAAATGTGTAGCTGAATACGCCATAAATTCATTGCTGCTCATGCATTAGTCTCATGNTGGATACAGTTTTTACAAACTGTAAAAAGTTCCATTGGACAGTGACAAAAGAATGACATTCATCACTGTAATTGCATATTTCATGCAAAAGAAGAAGTCACATTTCAAAGGGTATAAACTCTAAAAAAATTGAAACACGGTTAGCAACTGCAATTAGCCTTTGAGAAAGAGCAATGCCTCTCAGAACAAAAGAAGCCACAGAAAATGCTTTTGTTTATGTGTTTATTGAAGAACTCAATCCTCGATGAAATCTCTATTCTCTACCTCTTCTAAGTCTGTGGGAGTTCCTAAACCGACACTTTTTTGATTTCAGTTAATGTCATGGCCCATAGACAATGTTTATATCCAAATTACTCAAGGAGAAAGGACTGAGAGCATCTTGAATAATGAATGAATCCTTTCAATTCCTTATATTTCTATGCCTTTAAATTAATCCACTTGGTGTGGACCTGTTAGTTTATATGTAATTTTGTGTTTTTCTATTTACTCTTAAACTAGAAAAACTTCCCAAATATGCTCTGCAAATAGGCCAGTTAATTATTTCTCATCAACACGTAACTCCATTAGCTCTTACTTGTTCATTTTTTAATCTATCTTCTTCTCATGTATAGGTAAAAGAAAACCTTTTTTTTGTTGTTTTAATCTGAAGTTCATACATAGCTTGATTGCTTGCTATTCAACAGAGACAGAACTTTTTCTTACATGGTAATGTTTATTGATACACTGAAATGTTTGTCTGAAGGAACCTGCTCAAATGGATTCCTTGTGACTTCAGGCTGATAATCAATAGAAGTTAAGAACATTTTGAATTACTGAAGCAAATGTTGGAAATAAACTGTAAGAGTTAAAACACATGTTTAAGTAATTTCTTGAAATAAGCCATGGGAAATGGGGTTCATAAGTGACCCCTTAGTAATAGGATCAAGTATTTTTTATTACAGTTTATAATAGGACTAATGAGATGGTTGTAAAAGCTCTTCCTAGAATCATTATAGCCAAAGGGAGAAAAGAGAGGCAAGGGGAAATAGCCATGATAATTAAAAGTCAATGCTATGCCCTGAGAAAACTCTTACTGAGTTCATCCTCTGGCATTCATTGCTTTTGTCTGGCAGAGGCTTCCCAATTTCTGAACTAATTCTTACCAACACTCAGATTTGCAATCTTGATTTAATTTTGATTTAATTATTTTTTCCAATCATACAATATAGCAATGGATCACATAATAAAAGGCCTCTTTTGAAGGATGTGAAGCCAACTAGGTAGTTAGATTACATAACCTGGGATGATCCAAAGAAGAAAAGGTAAAATATTAGGGTATCTATTTATTCTTAGCCGAATTTTGTTCTATAAACAAGAGAAGTTACTTCACCTTTCTGCATTTTTTTTCTCTTTAGGATCCCATAAATATTTAATTTCTATTGCATTTTTGGGGGCAGAAACAGCATTCTAGGTCAAGTTCATACTCTGTGAAACACAGCAAGATTTGTCCTAGGGGAGTTCAACATATATAAAAGCAATAAAAAAATCTGTCCCAGACTGAGCTAAGTATAAGATGCAGTGTTTGAATATTCACTCCCAAAGTATCTATATATGATGTAGGTAGAGTCTGCACATGTTCCTCAATTTGTTGTAAAATTTATTTGCTGCCATAGTGATAGAATCTGATGAGTTAGTCTTTGTGTTGGTTTGTGTTTTAACGTTGCCAGATTATTCACTTTGGTTTATCATTGTGTATATCGGGGTATATGGAGGTTGCTGTCTGTCTGCCTGAGACCTCTTCAGGTTTTTAGTATTGTATGTGTTTGCTCTCAGGGTTAAAAATCAGCATCTCACATGTCGTGATTGCCCATGTGTTGCCTTTATGTGAATCTTAGATAGGTATGTTTTGGGGTTTTTTAAACACTTCCTGGTTTATAGTCTCATATGATTTTAACTATCACTGGAACTTTAAGTGAAAATTGGCCCATGCCAGAATGCAGTATATTGATTGAATAAAAGTAAGTAATTATTGTATATCAATTTAATGAATGCTAGACATTAGTTCTCATTATGCATAGCTCTAAGTCACTCGAGGGTATATAACAGTATTAAATTTATTAACACACTGATATTGTCAGCTTGAAGGCTACGCTGGATCTGTCACTGCACTCACTTCTGCCCCACTAGGTCCTCTCTATATCCAGTTTCTTCTATAAGGTGACTGTTGATACTCCTTCGTTTTCCACAATTAACCTGAGAATTTAATTATTTAGAAAACTTGTTTAATTACCATTTCTTTCTTGCCTTCTCCATTCATTATGATAAACTACATGATATAGCCTCCATTTATAGTCATGAGGAGACTGAAGCTGTTACAAATTTTAATGATTTATACTGATGCGTGTCTTAATTAGATCAAATCAACCTTTGGAATATTTAAGTGAAGGAGAAAAGAATACCTATGCTCAAAGTTCTACACCCCTTCCCTCCATACAACACTTCACTAAACTGATAATACAGCACTGTTGCCTTTATCCCAACCTGGAAATGAAACTTGAGATAATTTTAGTGAGGAGGCAATATAAAAGTGGATCTTTATTTGGAGACTTCCAGGGGTAATTAGGGAGAATGTTCACAAAAGCTCACCCCCCATGGGGGTGCATACAGTTATATAAGTTTGGTAAATTAGTATAATTGACAAAAAAGCACCAATTAGGAGCACAAGTGGTGATGCAATTCCCCCTCAGGTCAAGCCCTTTCTAAGTCTTCCCCCACCTCAGATGGGACTGTACCTTGTTGATGAAAATATGTCTGAAGAGCTGTTTTTCAGCCTTGGTAGTCAGGGAGAACCAAGATAGGATATGGGCTTTGGAATATGTTTTGTCTTTCTGCCTAGGGAAAGGACATGGAAAACTACTGGGAAAACTAGCCACTGATAGAATAGGTTACAAATATATGTGTAAAGAATACAGAGAATATATAAAAGAAAAAAAGGTAAAAACCAAAATGGCATCAGCACCATCAGAGGTTAATCATGACCTTAGATGTACAGAATACTCTCCTGTAAAGCTGGCTGAGAATTTTAGGTGCAAATTCAAGTGTAAGTGATATATGTGGGATTGGAGAAAAAGACCTTTGATAAACCACCACATTTATATGAAGGTAACTGATGGGCTTACTAAAACTAGTTCTGTAGCTTATTTCTGGAGGAGGGGAAAGGAAAATAAGAAAGCAAGTAAATACCCAATACAGTAGTAGCTAATTAAAAGCCATCACAGAGGCTTGAAATAGGGATTCTTTATGGTCCGGCTGTATTTTTCTCCATGTGATTCCTCCACTGGACAGGATGCAGCTTTCTGACCACCAGCTGTTCTGGGCTGGGTACATGAAGGGGATCTTCTTGAGCCCACTGACTGGTACTTAAGGAGTGAAGTGATAGCACTGAATGACATGTCTAGACTGATGTATCATTCTGTAGTGTGCTTGACTATCAAGGTTGGACACCTTGGTTGGAGTATAAGGTAGCTTCTTTTTGGGTTATGTGCTCACATAATCCTCCTATGAAAACCACTGTGGGAAAGGACAAGAGGACATTTGTGTGTGTCTGTTTCACCGCAGCATGCAGCCAAGACACAGATACCATCCATGTCCGTAGAGGCCTGGGAAAATGGAATCTGTGCTGGGTTTAATGCTTGGGGCTTAGTTTAAATGAAGCAGCACTAAGGTTTTGGAGGCCAGGTAGAATTTGCAAGTGATGCAGTTATGACTAAATGAGACAATTATTATTTTACTATAATTTACGTTTTTAGAAGAAGGAAGCTGAAGTAGCTTTTGGCCAAGAAAAACATAATTCAGCTATTTCCTAGCAAACTTATGACAAAATGTGCATCAACCAAGGAGCTGATGAACAGCTAGAGGCTTATTCTAAAGCAGTAATGTCATGATGGTATCAACAAAGTTTGTGGTAAGGATGAAGGCAATACAGGCTGCAGATTGCTCACGTGATAGCAGCGATAGCGGTCATAGTAACATCTGGAGTACAGTGTGCTGCCCCTGATTGTGGATTTTTGTCACTCCTTAACTTTATCTTCTAGACAGAAAGATTCCTTTCTTACTCTCTTTAACTAAAAGACAAGTACCTAAAAAATATTTCTCTAAAAAAATTTGTTGAGTGTGCTCTGCATATGCTGTTTTCTCTTTCCAAAACAAATTTTGAGAATTCTATCATGCCTACAGTGAGAGGAAAAGAGAAAATGGCCTTAGACTGAGACAGTGGAGTTTCAGATTAGATATGAGAAAGGTTTTTTCACTGTCAGGCTGGTCAGGCATTGGAATAGGTTGTACAGGGAAGGTGGGGAGTGACCATCCCTGGAGGTGTTTAAGAGGCTTCTGGATCTGGTGCTGGGTGATGTGGTTGAGTGGTTTAAGGGTTACAGTGGCTGTGCTGGGTGTGTGTTTGGACTGGATAATCTTAAAGTTCTCTTCCAAACTTGATGATTCTTTGATTCTGTGATTCTTTAATTATGGCTCTGGGATCAGAGCTTTTTCTTGTTTTTAACCCCCAAATATGCTAATATTCACATATTCTTATCAGTCCATGTAGAAAACATTTCACACATCCGTGGTAGTTTTCTATTCTCATTTGCCCAGAAACTGAGCGAGGTGAAAAAGGCATCCATCAGGCCACAAGATACATTATCCCCTTCTAAAATATGATTTAGGCTATCTATCAACCCCTATATAAACCTTGCTAGAGAGTTTTAGTATGAAAACCTTGATCTTTACGATACAGCATTTATCACATTTTCAAAGTTCGCTCTCTGAAAATACAGGTGTATTGTTTTAGTCAATCACCTCTTCTACTTCTCTCTTCTTGTTTTAGGTTTTTCATGAACTCTAGTGATATTCAAGCTTTAAGAGATTGTATATATCATGCTAGTCCAACAGAAGATCCCCATTTATTCTGAAGTAGTTCATTCAAAGTACTTGTGTGCTTGAAGACATTCTTTTCCTTGTATGTACACACCCTGTACATTATTAAATATATTCCATTAAATAATTCTCCATAAGTGATGGGACTTCACCAGAAGCATTTAATTTTGGTCAAGGAAAGAAGATGAATTTATATTTTGCCAACAGCACACTAAAAAAATATTAGTCAAGGAGATGCAGTTCAATTTTACTTAATTGAATATAATATCTCCAACTCTTTTTATCACAACTGTATGAGGAATAAGCTGTAGTTGGTTTTGCAGTATTCCTATTAACTGTGAGAGATTTCAACAACAAAAACAACAACAACCAAACAACAATAATAATTCAAGTATCATATTTTCATTATTATTTTGGTGTAAATGTTTCTTAAATTAACAGAGAGCATGTGAAACACTTCAAAATGTACACCTGGTGTACACAAATATGCACAAAGGCAGGGTTGTTGGAGGGTTTTTTTGCATATGTTAGGTAAACAAGTAATGATTTACTACAGCCACTAGAAACCACAGCTCATTTGGTTCCCTTTTGCTGAGGGCAGGTTTAAAAAACTGCTTGACTGAAATTTACTTTTCTCCTTCACAGATTTTCATATAACCAGCACATTGTATAACAGAAAACTTTAGTGAAATTAAATAGACTAGTGTTTTCTGGAATTGAAATAGATACAATCATGAACGATGGAAACATTGCCCAGTAGATTTCATAACACAAGGATCAAATTAAGTTATTAAGTAATTTGGTTTGGCAGTATGTTTAGAGCTCCTTAAATACATCAGATTTTTTATAATGAATAATTAATTTTTTGGAACACACTGCCACAGGACACTCTGGAAGCCAAAAATTTAATGCAATTCAAAATTAGATTAAATATTCTCATGGAATAAAAGTCTGCCAGAGTCCAGGAAGTGGGAGAATATGGATGAACACCTAGACACATATTTTCAGAATCTGAGAACATACCTTATGGAAACATGACTGTGGTCTCACAGCTCCTGTCAAGAGCTTGATATTTGTGCTGGAAATCTTTGTTTGTATCAAAAACTGCTTTTTTTTTCTCCATAATGGAAAAGACGTAGCCCACATTCTCTCATTTAGGTACTTCCTATACAAATCCATACTGGCCATAACTGTGTATTTCTCATGTAATACACTATTAGATTTTACATTCTCCTTTCTAAAATCTCAAGATCCATATTACTGTTTGTAGTATACTTTCTAGCCAATTGCTTATTCTACTTTCTTTTACCTATTGAAATTTTACAAGGGAATATTATAAATTGAAATATCTTTATTATTTTAAATGATGAATTGATTTTAGATTACAGTGGGGATTGGTCTGTCTTTATTTTAGATGGGAAGAATTATTTTTAAAATAAAGTTAAAATTAAAGAAGAATAAAATGTCAAGAGGATTTTTTTCATGTCTAGCACCTGTACTAAGCAGATATCCCTGATGGTCTCCCCAAATCTCCTTGACAGTTTCTGTTCCACCACATGCCAAGCCAGAAAATGTCAGAACGGAGAAAGGTGTTGAAGGTGTTTCAAATTGGTTTGGGCCAAATTCAGGGAAACATCCAAAAGGAACGTTTCCTCAAGGGAAGGCAGGTTACAACCACCCCTCCCCCACCAGGTTCGGGGGAAAAAAAAAGATTTTCCTCGGAGGAAAGTGAAGGAGGAAATAAAAACTATTTATTCAACAAACACACAGGAAAAAAAAATAATAATGCTAAAAAATAAAATCTCTCACTGTGGAGAGAAAATCTGAAAGATTTTAGAGTCTTCTGTGCGTGTGGTCGCTCTCCTCCTCCTTGGATCTGGGTCAGTGTGGGCCCCCTCTGGGCCTAAGGTAGAAATTTTCCAGTGTGTTCTGGTGTTCTGATGTTCTGAACAAGTCCAGAAGAGACGAAGGGAAAAGCTGAAGTTCCAGAAAGAATCTTAACTCTCAGTCTCTCTGTCTCTCTGGAGAAACAGAGCTGAAAAGCTGAGAGAAGCAGAAAAGGGTGCTTCCTCTGCTCCTCAGCAGCAGCAGCAGCTAATCTCTGTGTCCTTGAACCACAAACTGTTTTGAAAAGTTTGCTCAGTTTTTTCTCTCTCTCTGGCACCCAGTTTTAAAAGCACAGAAAGGCTCAGGATCATATCTGGGCATAGAGCTGTGATAGGGGATACAACAGCATAAAGTCACCCCAAGACACCAGTAAACATCCATGACCAGGTGGTTGTTAATGCGCTCCCACCATGGTGCCATCTGTCTTACTGTCCCTTCCTCTGACCCTGACCTCCAGCTCTCACATCCAGTCTCCTGTCCCATGGAGAAGCCTTTGACAGTTGAGCTGCTCCATCACACTAAGAACCACTCCATCCTTCTCTTCCTCCCTGAAGAGCTTTTACACAACTACTGGTCTCCTCAGTTCTGCAAGCTGTCTCACCATGTCTCAATTTTTGCAACGGTTCCCCTGTCTCTATCTTCTGAGGGCCTTGCCTGAAATTTAAATCAGATTGGGAAACAAGCACAGATTTCTTGGACAGGTTTCAGCCTTCTTGGTTTTTTTTTTCATTTAAGGCTACCAATGCAACGTGGAATAACTTGCAATTATACTGCTTGGAAGAACACAGGCATGGTCTAGTCAATAGCAATATGTATGTGTGTCTGCTTAACTGAAGATTATTTCCTATGAGTATTTGCTGCAGGCATGTAGTCTCCTTTTCATTTCTGCTCCCACCTGCACCAGTAACATCCCTATGAGTAAATAAAGAGAGAAGACTTTTCAGTTCTTGCAAGAATTTTCTGTGGAGACCAGCAGGTTATAAAACAGTAGTATGTAAACAGCCAAGAGCATATACACAAGTTTCTCAAGCCTAATGGAATTATAAAATGTCAGTTTGCAAAGGATGTTCTTGCTTTGCATGGAGCAACTTAAGTAGGAAAAAAATCACCCTGATATCTTTGTCAGGATGGTTTTTTAAGTCTATATAACTATATTAAAAACCTATCACATAGCTTCTCAGTGGAATCCAAACTAGAGATTTTAGCCTAGAAAAGGTAAAATGCAGGGAACAGCAAGGAACAGCTGGCTGTTTTATACAGCTCAAGCAATATCAGAGCTATTTTAATAGTGTATAATATACTCTACTGTTTTTCCATTTTCTTACTTACTTCATGACTCATCAGTAATATCAAGAACCTACATGAAGACTGAAGGGATGATATCAGTTTGCAAGAAGGAAGAGTTTTTAAGTACCACAGATTTTGCTTGGTTCAAAATGGTCTTAAAACCTGAGTAGCTGATTTGTTAGGGATTTAGTCTGTAATATACACATATATAATTCTGTGATACTATTCTTATGGAAATTGAACATAAAAATGAAACAGGATGTTTGAGAAGAAAAGAGATTTTAGGGATTGACCTACCCATGAGTTGTGACTTTTCAGCAGCATGGTGTCTCTCATGTACATGCATGACTATGTTTACAATCTATCCCTCTGTTTTATGACCTGTTGGTCTCCACAGAAAATGGTATTTAGAGTAAGATTTAGTTTCAATTCTAAGTCCTTCCCCCATTTTCCTCTCAACCCATATAGACATTTTATATCCACACCTTCGTATGACTAGATGTTCTATTGATCTATTGCTCATTACATGTTGAATGTGATTTTTTTTGCTGTTTCCACTATTTCTATTCGTGGTCCCTGATTCCTACACCAGAAAAAAACCATTAACAGTTGACTCATTTTTCTACAGTCTCCATAACTCTAGATTTTGTAGAATTATGTTTACAAATGACTAAGCTTCCCAAGTTCAACAATTTTTTTTTAATTGTTCTCTAAGTGATTTTTAGAATTCCATAGTATGGGCAGGAGTACACATAGACACATACTCAAGCGTGGAAACATTGTTCATGGGAATCATGTTCTTTCTTCCAGTGTTTTGAATAATAAATAGACTACCATAAGGAAGTGTCACTTCATACATACAAGCATGTTCTTTCTTCCAGTGTTTTGAATAATAAATAGACTACCATAAGGAAGTGTCACTTCATACATACAAGCACTGTTTATTAGTCGTTTATTAGTTGTTCTAAAAAGGCATTTGGAAACATTAGGAAATTATTTCCATTAATTTACATATGAATAAAAGACCTTAAACTTTCTGATGTGTTCTGCATCTTGCTTCATGCCCAATACTAGTTCACAAGCAAGAAAAGTTAAAATAGAGCTGGAATTTATTGTCTGCTAAAACCCAAAAATTAAAATGTAGTTTTGCTTCTAAATGTGGCCTCCAGGTAATGGTGTTGCCTTGTCTTGTCGATGATTGAAACTCAGACTGAATCTGAATCTGGATCTGGTTTCTGGATCTGAATCTGATTCCTGGATCTGAATCTTTTATTCAAGGGAAATGAGCTGGTTTTATACACTTTTCTAAGGTACCGTATTTCCTTACGTGGTAACGTTCACTACACAACCAATCCCGTGTTGCCATATCAGCAATGCATTTTTTTAATGTCCTTCTATGGGGTGATCACACACTGTTCACCCGTCTGTCAGCTTCCTGCAGGCTGCTCTCTGTAGGGGCCTGACCTGTGACACCTCCTCCCCCCAGGGTCTGTGCTGCCATGTGCTCCTTTGTGCTGCCATGTGCTTATCTTTCCCCATATTGTCTGTGTGACAAGAAATTTCCTTACCTACAAGAAAAGACAGAGAATAATTTCAAGAAAGAACGTAGCTGACATGAGAATAGTTCTAAGTTTTTGCATCTCTAGTGAGATGTTTTTGTAGTGTCATATAAAATCGTAGAATATTAACTTGGTTGTGTTTATGTCTTCAATGTGTCCTTCATCAGTATTTTAATAAGTATTTCACAGATTAGTGACTTCTTGAACTTGCTAAATCAATGCTAAAGTGGCTACATTGATAATCTATCTCAGTAGAAGTGTTACTTTCAAGTTACTGTGTAAAGGTGGTTGATAAATGGTGGTGTTTATCAAGGCAATTTTTACTTCTTTATCTAATATTTGCACACCTAGCTTCTACAGCTGCGACCTGTACCTATACCAGAAATAAAGTTTGGAATGTAGATTATGTGTCTGACACCAGTTCTCTTCTATGAGCTAATTGACACTGCTGGACTTTCTGAATATCACACTGGTGTTGGTTGTATGATCCAGTGTGACTAACTGACCATAAAATCAGGATTTTGCAGTTTCAGCCCATTAGCCTTAAATTCTACTGCTCTTCTTTTTGCTAAGTAGTGCTTTAGTATTGCTGTCATTTAGTGGAATTGTTCGTATTGTGGTCGTCAATTTAAACATTTTCAAATGGTCTATAGGCCAAGAATTAGTCAACATGACTATGGCAGAGTTTGTTCTAGTTATGCTAAACCCTACAGATACTGTTCACACATGAGAAAATATGTGATAAAAGCTTTACTCTTAAAAGCTTCACCCAGTAATATCAGTGTATCTCTATCATAACAGGTCATGATACACCAGACCTAACTGCAAGATTAAACTCAAAATATGGTAGTTCAAGATTATTTCTCCAATTGCAGCAGCTGCGATACTTCTCTACTATGTTTGTAGACTTTTATTTTAAATTAATTCCTCAGAATTCTCCTGTACAAGAGTAAGTTACGTTTCTGTGCACTCCAAAAACATCCCTACATAAATAAATTGTACCAAAGGAATACATGTTCACACTGAAATTTTCTCATTGATAAAATTTGTCAAATTAATAAATGTCTGCTGAAGATGTGATAAACTCATGGGATATTCATTATTATAATATATGTATATTTAATTTATAAAGCTTAATTTATGATAACCCAAAAAACTTATTAAAATGTAATTAATTTAAATTAACTTAAATAATTTTCATTCATTTAGAAAAAAATAAGGGAGACAAACAGAGCTCTTTCAGTAATATTTTTATGGCAGCATAGTACGTGACATTGTAATCAACCTTGTACAAGAGTTTAGGTCCAGAAATTTGAAACATGATTTGGAAGTTAACTCTAGCAGCCAGAGATTCAGTAAAAGATGAAAAAAAAACACTTTTGGTCATGGCGTTAACTAAATTGAATTTTCACAGTCTTGTAGTTCTCTCAGATACTTAGTGAGTCTAATAATATTTCTTGTCATAGACCTATGACAAGAAATCTAACCATAGATTGTAGTTAGAATCAAATAACCATATAAAACAAATCAGCTTTTCTTTTTAACCTTTTTCTAACAAAGTTGCAATGCACACCGTGTAAAAATAAATCTTAAATAATGAAAAGGCCAAAGCAAATAAAAAACCAATTCCTCCTCTGACTACTTTTTAAAGCAAATTATATGATATTTTGATAATTTTGGATTAATTATTTCTAAATACTGCAGTCTGACATTTATATTACAAATTTCGTCTCTCTGATATTATCATCAGATTATCTGCCAGTATTTTTTCTTTGTCAGAGACATAGACTTATTAATATTCTTTGTGTAAAGCTCTACACAATTCTCAATGCATATTCTGATAACAATTACTTATCTGGTTTCTTGGAGCTAATGTATTTTATAGCTCAGAGAATGTACCTATCTACTGGAAAATCCATATATATACACAAACCTTTACATATATTTCTCATATGTTTATAGGAAGTAGTGATGGTTCAAATAAATGAATTAATTGTCCTATTTATAACTAAATTAAAAAGCAAAATCAGGATGACCATGAAATCATAGAATGGAAAGGACCTTAAAGGTCATCTGGTTGCAACCCTTCCTAGGCCTGCCATGAGCAATGTTGCCACACACTGGATCAAGTTGCTCAGAGACCCATCCAGCCAGATCCCACTGCCAGGAAAGGGGCATCCAAGACTTCTCTGCGCAACTCACTGCAGTGCCTCACCACCTTCACAGCAAAGAATTTCTTCCTATCATCTAACCTAAATACCAATTCTTTTGATTTAAAACTATTCTAATTATTTTGATTTAAAACTATTCTTGTTTTCCTATGACTAGATTTTACCTGTGTAATAAGTTGCTCTCTCATTTTTTATAAGACTTCTTAGGTAAGGAAGTCTCCAATAAGGTCTCCCTGGAAGCTTTTCTTCTCCTTACCCTAAACTCCAATTCTGTCAGCGTTTTTTAGCAGCAGAGGTGCTCAAGCCATCTTTGAGGAGTTCCTCTGGACTCACACGAAGTCCACATCCTTCTTGTGCTGGGAACGCCAGAGCTGGATGCAGTGTTCCAGATGGGTCTCACCAGAGCAGAGGGGCAGAATCCCCTCCCTTGACCTGCTGGCCACGCTGCTTTGGATGCAGCCCAGGACACATTTGGCTTTCTGGGCTGTGAGTGCACATTTTTGTCTCATGTCCAACTTTTCATCAATTTTGTCTCATGTCCAACTTTTCATCAACTCCCAAATGCTTTTCTGCAGGATTGGTCACAATGTCTTCTTCTCTCAGTCTCTCTGGTATTGCCCTAACCCAGGTGGCAGTACCTTGGACTTACCCTTGTTGAACTTCATGAGATTCTTGTAGACCCCCTTCGCAAGGTTGTCCAGGTTTCCCCCTGGATGGCATCCCTTCCTTCTCTTTTGTCTCCTGCATCTCTCAGCATTATGACATCTGCAAATGATCTTACTGTCTGTGTAACTGATAAATATATTAGCAAGCACGAGTCCAAGACGGAGTCCTGAGGGACACCACTCATCACCTTGAGGGACACCTCTCATCACCAGCCTCCACCTGGACACAGAGCCATTGACCACAAATCTTTGATTTTTTTGATACAGGCTTCCTGTTTAAACCACCAAGGAAAAAGGACTCTTAGGTATCACGTGTAATATAACCATAGGACAATTTTTCTCATAGAGGATGTATAGATGAATGCAGGAGCAGACTAGGGTCAGAAGATCTACAGTGCTTTAAATGAAAATATTTAAAAGTTAAAGATGCTACCATGATTCCTTACTAAACTAATATTTGCTGATCTCATTTCCTCTCTAGCTTAATTCCACAGGCAGAGTATTTGTACCATAATGCCCTGGCACAAAAACTCCACAAACTAGCTGTTCTTTCACTAAAAACTAAAGAAGCAGTATTCGCCTTGAGAAATGTGGCAGTTCACTTCATTTAGGAAAACCAGTTCTCAAGAAAGTATTTCCAAAAAAGGATATTTTTGTCTTTGAATTTCTGTGAAACAAATCAGTAAATTAAATAAGGAAAAGTAAAAATTTTTAAAAAGAGTCTTCAAAAGGAAGAAATAGCTGTGATCATTTAAATCTAAATAGCAGAAGCAAGGACTGCCAGCAAATATAATCCATGTGCAAGCAGTGACTCTGCAAGCAGTGCATGAATGGGTTTTAGCCATTCAGAAACAGAAGAAAGTTAAATCCACTTCCCCAAAGGCTCATTAAAGTACATCTGTGCTCAGGGCAGTTAAGTAATTATGTGATAGGAATAACTTCTGTGATTATAATACATAATGGCCACCTACAAACTTTTGGCATTAGAGTAGTAGGAAAAGCACAGCCAAGGGGAAGAAACTGGATGTATTGAAAAAAAAAACTCCTTTAGGTTATAAAATTTTACTGGCCAGTAATCACTAGGATATGAAATCTAAGTAGTGTGTATTTGCTTTATTTTATTTCTAACATAATCAACAATTACAGTTTTGTTTTAATCTTACTTTTTCTTTGCCACCACTCCCTGTTTTCCATATCAGAATACAGCACCTCAATCCCATTAATGTTCTGCCTTCCTCTGAAGGATACACAAAAGATCATGTGATTTATTAAAAAAAAAAACAAAAACAAAAAACCAACCCTGTGCAAATTATATTCAGTAGATACATTTACATTTGCTTGGATGGGAGTTGCAAAATTAACTTGAACAGTGTAGATGATTTCTGCTTTATCTTGGTTTTTCTTCCTTGCATTTCTCATTTGATTTAGTAATTCAAGAGAGGAGGCACACGCAAATCGGTCTTAACCAGTTCATCAATTCTGTCCCTACTGCTAATCGCTCAATTACTTTCTAGTTTCAGGTCCACTGCTATCTCAGATCCTTACCGATTTCAGGACTAGCAAGAAAGACTTCTGCTAACAATAATCTCTTCACTCTAGATGTTATGATATAATGTAGCTACCTTCATTGAAAGTAATGAAGATTTTATATTTGTATACTACTCATATTTATTTTTGTGTAATACCCCAAGGAAAGCTTTTGTATCCGCGCATTCTCTGACAACAGAAATACCGCATAGTGACACCCAGACAAACAGACATCAAACTCACCATCATTTTTTTTTCTTTTAAAAATTGCTGTCAGAAAGATCTGTTTTGCTACTGTATTTAGCAAAACCTGCTATTGTAGGTTGGATCCTTACCCTACAGAACCTCACCCAACCTGCCATTCAAATTAGAGAAAGCCTTCTGACCAGAGAGAGCCTTAACAATACCCAACATTGGTGAGCCTCAAAAGGGAAGAGTCCTTGCAGAGACTTCTTAGTTAACAGTTGTCTTCTGCAGGTTTTATGTACAAGTGTTCCCCCTTATCTCCAATGTTGTCCCCTTTTGATGGCCTCTCAGGTGGACAACCGCCACCTCATCTGCTTCCTTGAGCGCTTCCAAGACCTCATTCACCAGCTCTTCATGTATCAGTCCTTTGCCCTTCTAGTTCACATAGCCTCTCTCTTCCCATATTTTCCCAAATGTATGCACGATTCCATATGCATACCAGGAATCAGTATATACTGTACCATTAATGCCTTTCAGTAGTTCTAATCCTCTCTTTTAACACATAGATTTCACAGCATTGAGCCGACCACCCAGCAGGCAGCCTCCCCTTTTCACACACTTGCCTCGACCTCCCATCTGCTACTGCATACCCAGAGGCTCTTTTCCCTTGTGTCACCTTTGATGACCCATCTACAAACAATTTTTCCCCATAGGGCAACGGCTACTCATGCAAGTCTTCTCTAATTTTGGTTTGATAATTAATTAAGACATTGATCTTCCAAATCTTCCACTGGATCTCCATATAGGAACTGAGCTGGGTTTAAGGTCTTTGTGGTCACTAACTCCAGATTTTCCGCATTTATCAGTGCTAATTTGTACTTCAGAATTCGGCTATCGGTCATCCACTGACTAACTCGTTGACTCAAGATCGTCCTGATGTCATGGGGTGTATGTATTCTCATTCTTCCACCGAACATCAACTTATGCTTCCTCTACTAACACTGACACTGCCGCTATCACCTACAAACAGGTTGGCCAGCCTCTCGCAACTGGATCTAGTAACTTCGATAAATATGCTACCAGTTTCTTAGCACCACCCCCTCCTGCAACAGGACACCCTATGCCACCCCACTTTCTGCATTTTCAAACAGGTCATATGGTTTTTCCAGATCAGGTAGGCTTAACACCAGGGCACTCGTCAACTTAGTCTTCAGCTTCTCTAGTTCCTCTTTATCATCCTCACTCCAAGTCAAAGGTTCTTCTTTCACCAGTTTATCATATAGGAACTTGACTGCCTGAGTATACTCACTTATCCCCAGTTTATAATATCCAATTAACCCTGAGAGTTTCCTCACATCGCTCTTTGTTTTTGGGGGTGGTAAGGACAGGATACCCGGAATATGCTCTGGACTCAACCTCCAGTACCCACCTCCTACAATGTGCCCTAAGTATCTCTCCTCTCTTTCTACAAACTGGAGCTTCCCTCTCGATACCCTTAGACCTTTTCCTCCCAGGAAATTCAGCAGTCTGATGGTGGATTTTCTAACCCTTCTTCCTCCGCCCCCAAAACCAGCAGGTCATCTACATATTGAAGGACCCGTGTTCTTGGTGATGACTTAAAATGTTTCAGAAGCTCTTCCAGAGCCTGCCCGAATAAATTGGGAGACTCAGTGAACCCCTGTAGGAGTCGAGTCCACCTCAGTTGCTGGTATTGACCTGTCTCAGGCTCCTCCCATTCAAATGCAAACCAGTTGCGACTTTCTTCTGCTACAGGGCAGGCCCAGAAGGCATCTTTCAAATTGATAACACTAAACCAAGTGTGTTTGGGGGGTATTCGACTTGAGACGGTATAAGGGTTTCACACCACAGGCTGTCTGGGGATCACTCGCTTATTCACCTCTCTCAGATCTTGCACGAGCTGGTATGTCCCGTCCACTTTTCTCACAGGCAGTACAGGCGTGTTATGTGAGAACATACATGGCTCCAGTGTGCCATCACAGATTAACCTTTTGATCACAGGTGCTAAGCCCCGCCTCCCTTCAGCCAATATGGGATACTGTCGCACCCGTACCGGCCGATTTCTGGACTCGATGTTAACTCTTATTGGAGGTATTTCCAACAAGCCTCTATTTCCTTCCCCAGCCCACACAACATCCTCTATCTCACTTACACCAGCCTCTCTTAATACCATAAGCTTAGCCACCATCTGTCCTTCACTTGGGATTACTCCCACCCACAACTGGATCTGGAGATCCCAACCTAACAGGTTACATCCTGCATTTGGTATATATAGGAGACCCCCACACCCCTCCCGGGAATTTCCCTTAATAATTACCCCCCTTATGACACGTACCGTAAATGACTCCCCTTTAGCCCCTTTGACCCTACATACTTCATCACTTAACTCACCACCCTTAGGTACTCGGTATACACTAGTCCTATCAGCCCCTGTATCTACTAAAAACTCAATTTCGTCAGCCTAGGGACCTACCAATAAATTTATCAAGGGCTCTACCTGATGTTTATATGGCTTCCCCAGGTGGTAGAGCCCCTGACTCCCCTATTCATCAATTCTACCTGTCTACCTCCCTACACACCTCTTCATCCCGCCTCAGTTGTTTGCAATTCCTTCTAAAGTGGCCCTCTTTGCCACAGTAATAACACCTGCCTCTTGTTATTTTCTCTCTCCATTCCCTCCGAACCCTTCCTTCACTCCCTTCTCAATTCTCCTGTGTGACATCTCCATTGTCACCTCCTTTGTTTTCCCTGGCCATGGCCACCATTATTTTCGCCTTCGTTCCCATTCGCTCTTTGTTTCTCCTTATATAGATCTTTTGGGCCTCTCTCAACAATTCCTCTAGACCCTTTTCCTGCCACCCATCAATCTTCTCAAGCTTTTTCCTTATGTCTGGCCATGCTTTAGTGACAAACTGAACCTTGAGCAGAACTTGTCCTTTTGGGCTCTCGGGACCTATCCCTGAATATGCTTGTATATTCCGTCTTAACCTCCCTAACCATGCTGTAGGAGTTTCCTCTTTCTCCTGTTGATTATCAAATGCCCTTCTCATGCTGTTTCCCTTCGGCACTGCTTCCTGGATGCCCTTAAATAACAATGTTCTATAATCCCCCAAATTACGTCTTCCCACCTCCTCATTGGGATTTCAGTTGGGAGCGTTTATGGGCATCTTCTGATCACACCTGGGGGGCCCAACTGGTTCTCCCTCTCCCATATCCTCATTCCTTGCAGTTCTAATTAATTGCCGTTCCTCGGGAGAGAAGAGAATCCCCAAAATTGAATTCATCTCCTCCCAGGTATAAATACTCGGCCCTAGGAACTGATCAAACTGATCGGCTAGTCCCGACGGATCCCCTAGTAACCCTCTTATCTCTTTCTTAAAAGCCCTCACTTTGGAGGATGTCAAGGGTACATTGATGTAACCTGTTCCCCCCACCGCCCCTCCCATAGGGACCTCTCTCAGAGGAAACAGGCTTGCCTTCCCTTACCTCCATCCCCCTCCATACCATGCCTGAGGGCTCTTCCCCTAGTGTTACCAGAGGGTCCTTCCCATACTGCACCCAACTCGAGGAACCAGTAACCCCTTTACTACACTCCTGTATTCCTGAACTGCAGGCCTGAGAATCCCACTCCCACTCTACATGATGGGATGGTTTCTTGTTGCCATTCATGAATATGGGCAAATCCAAGTCTGGAGGTGGTGGTGGGGGTGGGAGATACTCTAATGGGTCCCACTCTTTCTTCTTCTCTCTTACTTCATCCTCCTTAGTGTTTCCCTTATCCTCCTTCAATTTAAATATATCCACTCCTAGTTTCTCTTCTCCCTATAGCCAACAAGCCACATACACTGCCTCTTCTGAGCTAAACTTCTTCCTTGCATTTACATACAAACAAAGCCATACAGACCCACCTCTCTTTCGACCCATACCAGGGCCAATACACCAGTCCTTCCTGTATCTTCTCTCACGGCCAAACCTTTGTGCTATAGTACACCATTTTAACCTTATCCAGTCCCTTGGTATAACTATTCTTATCCCAATCAGCTAGCTTCTCTCCTAGAGGACTATCCAGGGGAATGCTCTTGAGTTTACGCTTGCTACTCTTCTGCCCCATGCTTATGCTTCTTTTCAAGTACCACAACCAACAACGATCAGCTAGGAACTAACCTAACAACTTAAATCTCAGCTGAACAACTATGGTTGTTCACTACGTTCACTATGACCGGTGGTTCAGGTATTCTTGGTCTGAAACCTCAACCCGACACCTCACCTGGGTCGCTACCACGTCCAACAGCAACCAGTGTCCCGCTCAACCCGTCGGTTCCACGCAAACACTAGCGGTCCCCCCCCCTCCAAGGGCCGACCGCCTCGGGGTCTCTCGGTCCAAAACCTCACCCCAGAGGCAAGCTCCCTCAACTCATCAGTCTCTTGAGAGCCTGCTTGGTGCCCCTCACCTGGTACTCTTCAGAACATCCCTAGCCTAGTACCCTCCCTCACCCAGCACTTGAGGGTACATAGACCTATCTCCCTCCTTGGTAACTGAGTTCTACGGTTCACACAATCTGCCACCCCCTTACCCGGTACTCTTAAGGATGCCTAGGACATGCGCCTCTCCGCTTCCAACGGACATAGTCTCTCTCCAGGGGAACTGAGATACTCTCGCCACGGAGTCCCAGGAGAACGTTTCTTACACGCCTCTCAACACTCGCTTCCTCCTTTTCCTGGCTGGGCTGCTCGCGGAGAACTGGAACCGCGGTACTGAGGGGTCCACACTTGCTTCAAGAGTCTGGCTCTCGTCTCACAAACTCCACACCCGCTTGCTCTCCTTTTTACCGCCACCCTCAAGATACTCACAACCTCCATTTCAGGGCTACTCTGTTTCTCTCTGAGGGAGCATGGGTGCTGTAGGACCCCCACCAGTCCTGTGGGTGCTTCCCAGAGGGACCTCCACGAGTCCCTTAGAGGTCTGATTTGCTGAGTCCTTAGTACCTCCTGGGTAGTAGTTAGCAGACCTTCCACGGCCCCGAAGAATCCAAATCCAGGCAGCTGAAATCAGCCAGATGCGTCTCCCTTCTTTGAGTTCTTTAGGGTCACTTGGGCATGACCATCCTGGGTGAGTACCCAAGAATGCGAGAAATGAACAGTCTCACTCTGTTGAAACTTGAAGAATTTATTAACTGGCACTCTAGGACAGGTATCAGGATAAGCCTGAAACCCCCGCAGCAAAAACAGACCAACAAAAAAAAAGGAACCGCGGCGTACGCGTGCTGGGTGCTCCACAGAAGGAAGACCTCTCGTCTCGTTCGTGGCTCGTTATAGTCCAATCATCGTTCAGGGGTTGCTGCTATTGGCTCGTTCATGGCTCGTTATAGTCCAGTCGTCGTCCAGGGGTTGCTGCTATTGGCTTGTTTGTGGCCCGCACAGTCCAATCGTTGTCCAGGGGTAGCTGCTATTGGCTCGTTCGTTACACCAATGATCTCCTGCCTGATATGTTAATTACTTGTGGGAAGTTCTGGCTGCCACCCCCCGCCCCTTAGAAGACCTTATCAACGCCACCCGGTGGTTACATGCGCGCATCACACCCATAACAATTCCAATACAACAATGGGCCTCCCACCTCAACACAATGACACTCAACTTAATTAGAACACAATTAACAATTAACCGTAATTATCCTCATGAACTTATTATGCTGCAATTAGCAACCTCTTCTTCAATCACAAAAGCCTATCCCATTTATAACACAAGGAATCAAGTAGTCTCAGAAGCTGTGATACTATGTTAATTGGGTATAATATTTTATACTGCTCCTCACCTAAACTTGTTGCTTTGAATGTCAGGGGATATAAAGCAAAACCAATTTAAAATAATGCACTTTTTTACTATTTTATGCACTTTATTAGTGTTTAAAGACCTTTGCCAAAACTTGGTTATGTGCTATACAAATGTACCAAGTTTGTCTATGCCTTAAAGAACTCATATTCTGTAAAACAAAACCATGGCTGGTAAGCTCTATTAATCATATTTTACAGCTGAGGAAGTTCAGATTAAAGAAAATAAACTCCCAAAGTCACATGGAAAATTCTTAAACAGGCAGGAAGGAGATGTAGATCTGCATCTGAAGGAGCACTATAAAACACGTGTCCTTCTGGTCAATCTTCAAGAAAACCTGTTGTCAGAATTTCCTTCTACAAAACAAATAGTTTAATAATTTAATAGTTCGACATAAGACTCTTAAATTGAAATGAAAACATACATTGGAATATGGAAAGAGGTAATGACTGACATTTTGATTCTTTTGATCCTTTCTGGATGAAGTCACTGAAAGGTTAAATTGACACTGCTGCCTATAACATCCTTCCATACTGTTCTTCCTGTTCCTAAGTCCTGCTGAGTTCTCCAGCCCTGACCTAATCTGAAGATCAACCTCCAAATAGAAGCACATAGCTAACATCAAGAGCAAGTTAGTCTTCATCGGGTCTTTTGCTATTTACTCTTGCAAAAGTCTCTGCTTTTTATTGCAACATATTTGTGTCAAAGTGCAGCTACAAAGCAAACACAGTAACAGGCTGAATTGTGGATTGTGTTCAGAAGAATGTGGTTCAGCTTATTTTCTTGCTTGATATATTAAAGTATATGCAAAGTAAATATTGCCTGCAAGCATGTATTTACATAAATATACACATAACAAGCTAAGGAAACAGAGAGTTTGTTTGGCTACAATTAGCAACCAAGTACAATGTAGCTTGGTTAAAGGTGTTGCAGTACATGGAAGCTACGTGTGAGTGCAATTAAATTTGCATATATAAAGTGCCATGTCCTCACAGATTTTCTCCATCTGACTTCCACTGGTTTCAGTGAGGTTGAAGTGTAATTGCCTTCTCCTAAAGCAGGCTGCATGGTACAGGAATCTGAAAGAGAAACTTGTTTAATCAAAACAACATAAAATGTTGGTTTGCTTCAAATACAGTCTCACTGAGAAAACAATGCAGTACACAGTTAAGTAATTTCCTACCTAAGATAGCAGTTAACTGTGCCATCCATTTTAATGGAGTTTAGATGTGTAACTAAAGAATAGTCATGTACTAAAGATTAGTTACATGCTTGAAAAAATCCTTCTCTGAGTTACACTGAAAGCAAATAACATTGGATGTGTTTCTTTCTGGTAAGCAGATGTAGATCCATTTAACTTTGGTTTAGTTTAAGAGATGAAATCAAGTGTATAATTTCCTTCCTAACTGTAGTGATATGTTCATATTGAAATATCTAGGAGGAAATTTATCTGAAAATCTTGAAAATCCCAGAAAGATCAAAATTCAGTAATGCATTTTTTAATTAATTAATCCCAAAGATATAAAAATCTTAGTAGATAGCCATAAAATAAATTAGTAAAATAGCTAAATTAGTATGTGATCCATTTGATGACATAGCACATTGCAGCTAATAAAGAATCTGTTCTTTGTTTTGCATCAACACAGAAAGAAGTTCAAGAGGGAAGAAATCAATAGTTTAATATAATAAATTCTATTTTTATTGATTCTTTTTATTTGTCTTCTTATTTTGCTGTTTTTCTATAATTATTACCAAGAATGATGAAAGCCATGTACTGGTTTTGGCTGGGATAGAATAAATTTTATTCACCGTAGCTGGTTTGGAGCTGTGTTTTGGATTTGTGCTGGAAACAAGGATGTTTCTGTTACTGAGCAGGGCTTACTCAGAGCCAAGGCCTTTACTATTCCTCACCCCACCCCACTATTCCTCACCTCACCCCCCACCAGAGGGCTGGGGATGCACAAGGAATTGGGAAGGGACACGACGAGGACAGCTGACCCCAAGTGACCCAAGAGATATCCTACACCACATGACATCATCCTCAGCATATAAATTTGGTGAAGGTTGGTGCAGGGCTGCTGCTTGGGGACTGCCTGGCCCTTAGTTGGTGAGCAACTGTTTTCACTTACATCACTTGTCTTTCTGAGTTTTATTTCTCACTGTCATTTTTTAAAAAATTAAATTACTGTTATTTTTATTATTACTACTACTATTATTATTATCATCTTCATCATTATGTTCTGTATCAGCTATTAAGCTGTTTTTATCTCAACTCATACATTTTCGCACTTTCACTCTTTTGTTTCTCTTCCCACAAACTACTGGGAAGGAGTAAGAGAATGGCCGCATGTGGATTAGCTGCTGGCTGGAATTAAACAACGATACAACACCAAGAATATTAAAGAAAGAGATGTATTATGTGAAAACCAAATAGGAATGGTTGTTTTTTTAAAAAAAGCCCCTATAACCAGAATAAACTTCTTACTAAGGTGGTAGTAAAGTGACAGAAGGGTTCATGAGGTTTTTTTTTGTTACAATTCTGAAATAATTTCCTGTTATTTATTGTTGCTGTTTTAAAAAATATGTAAGACCTTTGCATAATGTTGAAAACAAAAAAAAAGTGGAAATTTAAAGTCTGTCTTTTAAAAATTTCTTGTCCAAAGCTGATATAGCTGAGACAAGCAGTTAAATATTTTTATATTTTATTGTATGATACAAATACAGAGTGGAAAATAAATCCCCCCAGTTAAGGGGGTCTTAGCATCTGTGGAACTAAAAGTAAGAGGAGAATAACAAATTCCAAACTTGAGAAAAAAGAAGATGTTGAATAGCAATTTCTTCTTGTGGGTGCTCCCAGCATGTTACACCACAACAGAAAGTTTTGAAATTAAAATAAATAAATAAAGCAAGCAAACTCTTGTTTTCAAACAACACCACAGTGGGGAAGCAATTACATTAAATAGTAACTGTGGGTTCCAGACAAAGATGTATAGGAATAATCACTGTTTCCTGTGCAACTGATATGGATCGCAGGCAGCAAGCAGACAGAGCCAAAGACGTGAGTCACTTGGAAATGCCACATAGAGCAGGCTGTACCCTCACAGAGCCAGTTGTTATAAGAGAGTTTATTCACCTATTAGAGTAGCCAAATATTCCTTGAATTTAAAGCATTTTAGCTTTGAGTGTTATAGTCCACCCAATAAATTTGCACACACACTTTCTTTCTCTATGGTTAGATATAAGACAAGTCCCATGTCATGATACCATGAAACTAGAGAATGGAAAATAATATTCTTAGACAAGAACAAAATTATAGAATAAGACTTTACATATATAAACTCTGCAGATTTTATCAAGTAATTTATGGAAAGTGTTAAGAATCTGAGATATATAATTTAATTATAAAATGTACTTTGCTTAGAAGCTGATAATGAGCAGTAGACTGTTTTTGACAATGACCTAAATCCATACGAAACTGGCAAAACTCCATGATGGTATTACTACTTCTGTTGTAGCAGATTCTCTGATGTTTCTTATGTACTAATTACCATTATTGACACTAATGGATTGGTTTGTTATAAACGCAAATAAATAAATGGGCAGGGAAAGGGATGGGGAGTTTATTCTTGCTTTCACATATATTTAGTGTGCAGTGCAGTCCTGGATAATCAAAGATTCAGAATCCAAGTAAGTATCCAGTGGATATATCCCTCAGAGCAACTCATTGCACCAGCAATAACTAACCTAGCTAGTGTAAAAGTATCATAATAATGTGTGCATAAACTACAAACTGGGTTCTTGTAGATAAACCTAATTCCTTTATATTTATGTAGATACAGGAAGCAAAAATTTTTTTTAAGTGTATAATTCATAGCAACAAAATCTCTCAAAGAGTAATACAGTCAAATCAGAATATATTATTTATTATCTTCTTTTAAGTTTGCATCTTATGTAGAAACAGATCAAGAGTTATTGAATAAAAATTCAATGGGAAGATTCGGCACCACTTTGAAAGCTGTAACATTGCATTTCTCAACTGAAATATGGGAAGCATGAGGCTATGGATTGACATCATAAGGATGAATTGCTTATATATTACAGAACTCACAAGAATGATGTTCTTTTCACTTATATTTAGTGCTAGATGAAAAGGTCGCAACTGGTGATGACAGTGTCCATAAACTATGAGTTATAGTCCAAAGTTTTCTTGTTCGTCCATTCTCACATCTTCAGGATGGTATCCTCTGCACAGCTGCAGGTGGCTGTATATATATCCTTGCCGTAAAACGTCAGGAGATACATGATCAGTTCAGCCCGAGTCATGGGTTGACAATATTCTGCCAACACAAAGCACACATAAATGCCTCTTTGCTTGCCTGGTTTATACTCCAAAAGCTGATCAGTCTACCTGGAGGAAACCAACAGTTTTTGTTTTCAGCTGCAGAAGTGCTTTATAGAAAAGATGAGCTAAAAGTAAGACTTGTTACTTTAACATAATAAATCGATAATTAGTAAGAGATTTTACTTCTTTTAGAAACGCTTTCTATATAGTGTCTGACTTTCTGTATACCAGATGGTTTGAGCTGGGTTTTTTTGTTGTTGTTGTTCTCACCAATGTTTTGCAAGCTTGATTTAACATTGGAGTTTCAGACAAACTGTTGTTAGTCCCTTTACATACATTTTTGCCTTTGGTCCAGATGCTTAGTGATGGAAATATAGTTCAATCCCAGCTAATAAAGCCATGTGGATTTACATCAACTAAGTATCTGTCACGTAGGTTTAGGAAGAGGCTTATCATGAAATATTCCAAAACTGCGCAGGGGGGAATATTCAAACATGTGAACACCTTTAGTGTGCCTTCAGCAGCTACTGCATGGACACTGAGAGGCAACAGTAGACTCTTTTCACTTAGAGTCTTCTCATGGACTGTAGTAAAATGCATTAATTTGATGGAGATTCCTGGTGTTCCTTGCAATTGTAGTGTTTAACAGCGTGGATGTTTTCTGTACTGCATCACAGCTAAATATGGCAATTTCTTTCCACAAAATAATTAATCATTTCTGTTTGCTTGAATGAACTTCACAGGTTACACTTACGCATAAAAGGGGATAAGAGTCAGACCACTGAACCCATTGTCCATCTCATCCTTCTTTAAGCAGTCTTTTCTGTGAGTTAGGGGCAGGGGGATCATGCAGGAAGTTGATGGCACATTCCCAGATTCTGGAGCATGATGTGTGTTGGAACCTGAACTGACATAGTATTTAATGATAAAACATGTTAATTTGCAGCATCCAAGTAGAATACTCCTCCAGTGTTAGGTTAACACTCTGCCTCCACTTTCAATATGAGACCCATCAGAACGATGGTGCTCCCTGGGATCCCGGGGAGTTTCTCTGTCCAGAATCTGAAGATCAGGATGGTGGGTGCCCTCCTTCTGTTAGCTCTGTGGTCTGGCTCGAATCAAATGGCTCATGTTACCAGGCCATTTAGACAAGAACTTTGAAATCATCTGGCAAATACCTCCATAAAAGAATAACTTTCACTGGATCTAAAATTTTCCAAAGAGAAGGATTCATAACTTAGAGAGATTTCAAAAGATCAGTGATGTGGGCCTAAAGTCTAAAGTGTCATTTTTATTTATATGTGATGTCATCAAGCTTTATATTCAGTTTCTAAACAAGGTAGCAATACTATTTTTTATCATTTTACAACCACAAGTTTCACAACACTTTATAAAATTGGGTGAGTACCATGATCCTTGTTTTCCAGAAAGCTTGATTTATGTACTCAGAATCTGCAATTTTCTATTACTTATGTGTTAAAGAAATGTATTACACATGACAGTCAAAACTGAAACAAGTGAGAGTCCATGTAGAATGGGAGAAAAACAGTGAAAGATTTCAAAGTAAAACATAATGAAACTGCTTCGAGAATTCCTAAATTTTGTAAGTCATTTTACTCAAATACAGAACATGTAAAATAATCCTGATAGGGAACACAAGTTGTATAAATTCAACTTTACTTACAGGGGAAAAAAAGAAATGAAGCTGACCAAGAGCCTTAAGGAAGTTACTATTGATTTATTTGATTGAAGTTCTTCATTAGACTGTGTTCTTGGACTTTTATTTGCCAGATTGTTCTTGATGGTAACTCTAGCCCATGCCCAGTGTCACAGGGTTTTCTGGGGGTTTCTTCCTGAATGTGAATGATTCAGCTCTCATTTATACCCCTGTCATTTCAACCTCCTCAGATGGTATAAAGGGCTTCTTAAAGAAAACAGATTATATTAACCTATGCCTATATTGACCTAAAAACCTTATTTAGTGACTGAATATTAACTCATCTAAGGACCCATCAGTATATTCTCTGTTTTGTACTTGGAAGACAAGTTATATTCAGGCAGGACATACAGATATGATAAAATGTACATTTCTATGGCTGACTTGGAAATCAAAAGCTGTGAATCTATAGCAAATGCTCCCTGTGAGAGTCACGCAGATTCATCTGTACTTCTGGGTCCATGTTCTGTGACTGAAGATGCAACCATTTGGCCTCTCTTCTACAGGCACCTGAGGTTTTTTAATTATCACTTTCTCAGGGCTCAATTATGCTCATTTAATTCTCAATTTATGGCATATTCGTATTTCTGATTTCAAATTAAGCATTTTTGTTACTGAATATACGTATATTTATCAATCAGGGAGTCAGAAATTATGAGCACCACACTTGGTAATCATGTTTACACATCATTAATCGTAGTTACTGCATACACAAAACTGTCCTTAGCACTGATATCTTAAATCAGCTGTTTACATGCAGTTCCATGGAGCTAGTCCATGTAGTCAGGGCTGATGTCTGTGTTCCTGGTGGTCAGAGATCAGGTTTATCAGCAATCCTGGCTAGCTGGATCCCAGACAAGTGGAGGTTGGCCAGTGTGATGTGCAACTACAAGAAGGGTCTTAAGGAGGATCTGAGGAATTACAGGCCTGTCAGCCTGACCTTGGTGCCTGGCAGCGTCATGAAACACATCATCTTGAGTGCCATCATGGGGCACATACAGAACATCCAACGGACTAGTTTGGGATTAGGAAAGGCAGCTCCTGTCTGACCAACTTAATCTCTTTTTATGTCCAGGTGACCCACCTAATGGATGAAGGCAAGGCTGTGGATGTTGTCCACCTGTACTTCAGCAAAACCTTTGACACTTTCCTCCCATGGCATTCTCCTGGAAAGCTGGCAGCCATGGTTTGGACAGAAGCATTCTTTACTGGGTTAAAAACTGGCTGGATGGCCAGGCCAGGGAGTGGAGGTGAACGGTGTTGCATCCAGCTGGGGGCTGGTCACTGGTGGATCTGCAGGGATCAGGACTGGGACCAGTCCTGTTTAATGTCTTTATCATTAAGGGTAATGATGGGATGAAGGGATTGAGTGCACCACCTGTAGGTTCATGGATGACACCAAGTTGAGTGGGAGCGTGAATCTGTTGGAGGGTGGGAAGGCTCTGCAGAAGGTTCTGGACAGGCTGGATCAATGGGTTAAAATTCAACAAAGCCAAGGGCTGGGTCCTATGCTTTGGTCACAAAAGCCCCATGCAGAGCTGCAGGCTGGGGGCAGAGTGTTTGGGAGGCTACCCAGCAGAAAAGGACCTGGGGGAGCTGGTCCATCAGTGCCTGAACATAAGTCAGGAATGTGCCCATGTGGCCAAGAAGGCCAATGGCCTGTATCAGCAATAGTGTGGCCAGCAGGACCAGAGCAGTGATTGTTCCCCTGTACTGGGCACTGGAGAGGCCATACCTTGAGTTCTGCATCCAGTTCTGGGCTCCTCATGACAAGAAACACATTTAGGTGCTGGAGCAAGTCCAGAGAAGGCCAAAGGAGCTAGTGAAGGGTCTAGAGAGTAATTCCTGTGAGGGAGCTAAGGGAGCATCAGTTTAGGCTAGAGAAAAGGAGGCTCAGGGGAGACCTTGGCACTCTCTACAACTCCCTGAAAGGAGGTTGTAGCCAGGTAGGAATCAGTCTCTTCTCCCAGGCAGCTAGAGACAGGAGTAGAGGACACAGCCGAAAGCTGCACCAGGGGATCTGGTTTTCTCTTGACCTGCTTATCTTAGTTTTGCCTATTCCTTGTTCGTTCGTGTCCTCCCTCTTTGTGGTTACTTGTCCTTATTTTGCTCTTCTTTGTCTTGTAAAGTTTGCTATTTAACCTGTTTCTTATCACTGTTTCAGTAGAACTATACAAGTTATTTGACCTCTCAGTGGTGAAATTGCTCTCTTAAGTAAACACGTGGTGTTTTTACAGGGTATTTTACTATGCTATTGCGGTGTACATATTGCTGTTGGTTGCATGACTGTAGTACAATTACTATACAGTAATATATAGTACAAATATATACAAATAGATTGTATTGGCAATGGTGAGAAATGTACTTACAGTTTTTAAGTTTCACTGGCCACATTTGTGTTGCCATGTGAATGGCACAAAATCATATTGTTCATGATTAGCTAAAAAAAAAAAGGCATTTATGAGTGCCGTCTCAATTTCAGCATACATTAGGTCTTATTTTTCTTTTTTTTTTTCTACTGAACAATAAAGATGTTCTAGCTAAAGTATCCACAGTCTAGCCTTCCCTATTCTTTCTCCTGTAATTTTATCTCCACATTTTCATCTGCAGTAGAAATGCAGAAAATTAGTGTAGCAGATAATATTCCATTCCCAGCCCCAATTCCATTTTGCCCAGATAATCCTACATGTTCGCCCCTTTTGCCCCTGAAGAACCACATGGCACAGTTAAGGAGACTTAAAAAATGTTCTTCTTTCCTCCAGAGTTCCTTTAAATGTTGTTACTGCTTGCTGTGAAAGAGTTTGAATGAAACTGTGTTCTTAATGAATTCCATCCATTTTGGCCTAAATTCTTATGGTCAGTATCAGCAGTTGGTGTTGCCATCCCAGTGAATGCTTGATGCCCAAGTAATGACCTCTTACTTTTCACTAGAAAAACTATAACATCCCTGTAAACCACATCTGTGTTCTTGTATCATTTTCTGTGCATTTGTAACAGATGAGACTGACATTGCACAGTGTTCTGTCTCTGCTCCATGTGTCTTTGCAAGCTGGTTTCTGATGCTCTGAAGGAAGCTACTGTACAAAATAATACTGAAGTTCATGTTCATCTTAAGATTTTAAGTTCAATTCAGCAAATATCTCAAAGAAAGCTCGTGTAAGTGAAACTGTTACTTTTATTTGGATAATTATCAAGGTTGCATCACCTGTTGTGTCTGGTCATCCTTATCCTATATGATTCTGTCATTTCAAATGTCTATTTGTTAGTGGTCAACCACATAAGATCTTATTACATTGTGTTGCAGGACTCATGCAATGACTTGAATAAGTCTCAGTGTTGTGGTTTGATGTGGTGATTTATTTCCCCATTCCTTTCCCCATCCCTGCCTGCCCTCTCCACGTGGCTTTCCCCCTTCCCCCACCTCTAGTCCTAACCACTCCCTTGGGTTTCTCCCATTGGTTTTGTTACCCCAGCTCCGCCCTTGTACCGCCCCTATGCCCTGAGACCATTTGTCCATGTGCTCTCTCCGCCCCGCTCTTCCCCCAATAAGGGACTCGAAGTCACCTGCTTTTGCTCTCTCTGCCCTGGGGATCAGCAAGCCACCAGCCTCTCTCCCTCTGCGCTGGGCACCGTGCCATGTGCTGGCCCTCAGCCTCCAGGGGGCTATCACATGTGCTGGTCTTAGACTTCTGGGAGTTAGCATGGAATAAAGACCTTTTGCAATCTCCATGCAAGACAGCCTTCTCGCCTCCTTTACCGCCACCATATTGTTGTGGGCCGACAGCTAACTGAGGTAGCTCGGGCTGCCAGAAAGGCTGCGGGAAAGTGGAACAGCTGCTCTCCCTAGGATGGCTCTGCGGTGCTCCCTGGAAGGTTGCGGCGTGCCGTACTAATGCAAGAAACTACGCACAGCAACAGTTTGACGCTGGCCCAATGCCAGGCACCCACAAGAATTGCTCACTCACCCTCCCCTACCACAGCTGGGCAAAAGGAGGGAAAAGAGGGAAAAGGGTTAATGGAGGCTTCATGGGTGAGAT
>VXAZ01005701.1:151328-164687 GCA_013399875.1 Gymnorhina tibicen | reverse complement strand
TCCCACGGGGTGCAGTCCTCCAAGGACAGGCTGCTCCAGCCTGGAAGCAAGGGCTCTCTCTCTCCACTGGGTCTCCCACTGGATCACAGCCTCCTCCAGGCATCCACCCGCTCCGGCACGGGCACCTCCCCCACGGGCTGCGGATGGATCTCTGCAGTCCCCATGGATCCCCATGGGCTGCGGGTGGATCTCTGCATTCCCCATGGATCCCCACGGGCTGCAGGGGCACAGCTGCTTCACCATGGTCTGCACCACAGCCTGCAGAGGAATCTCGGCTCCGGTGCCTGGAGCACCTCCTCCCCCTCCTTCTCCACTGACCTTGGTGTCCCCATGTTGTTTTCCCTCACATGTTCTCACCTCCTGCTCTTCTCTGACTAGAAGCAAAAACCCGTGACTTTGTTTTGATTTTCTTCTTAAATATGTCATCCCAGAGGCATTACCAGCCTCTCTCACTGGCCCAGGTCTGGCCAGCAGCATGTCCATCTTCAGAGCCATCAGGGATTGGCTCTGCCAGACATGGTGGGGAGCTCCCAGCAGCTTCTCACAGAAGTCATCCTTACGTCCCCCCTGCTACCCAAAACCAGGCCATGCCAAACCAATACAATCAGTCTGAAGACATGTTATAAATAATAATTCTGAGGAAGATAAGTTTACAAAATGGATATGCATCTATAAGTATGTGTGGGGGTTGGTTAGAATCAAGAAAATAAGTGGGAGATCAAGTCTCTTTTTTGGATCAAATTAACCCTTGCAATATTTAATCACGTGAATTTTGTTGGTAGGATGTAGAGGAGTGCATTCAGGTGGTTTAGATAAATGTCCAGTAGTCTTGTAATCACACAACAAATCCAAAAAAAGGACAAAGAGGATTACAAACAATATTCTACATAGAAGAAGCTGACAAAATGGAGAGGGCGGATATAAGAAGCAATTCTTTATGCCCAGATGCACAGAAGCACTGGGGCAATAACAATGAGATGTTGCAGAGCAGAGCAAAATAACAGCAAGAGCAAGTTCAGCCAGTGCAGGGAGCACTCCTGTAGCCATTGCTGCTTACATGCTTGAGTTCAAGTTTGAGGTTTTTCAAGGATTCACCATGGGTTCAAACATAGAAAAAACATAGGTGACAGCACTTAAATGTCTTCAGTTCATTTAATTTCATGCTCATTAGCTTCTCCTTTGGTGCATCCCCTATTCTTTCCTTCTGGTAATAAAAATAATATGATATAAATAAATTAGAAACTAAAAACCAACTCCCTACTTAGGGACTCAAAGGAAACTATCAAAAGAGGAAAGCTAAGAATATGATTTCACATGAGGCTTATTCTTATCCTGAAATGTGAAATGGGTCTGGATTCACTGACAGTGAAATCAGTATAATCAATAAATAATATTTTAGTGACACAAGACCTTTCACAGAGAAATAAGAACTATGAGAGTCAAACTGTAGAACTAGACCTGAAGTATCCTTTATATCTGCTGACTGTTCACCGAGATGCACAGCAGCAAGGAAAAATATTCTCCTTCAAACAGGATAAAATTGTAAAAAAAATAAAACCTAAATAGTCTGCGTCTCTCTCTCTCTCTTCCCCATCTTCCTTCCCCCCCACCCTCCTGCCCTAATTTAGACGGAGGGACACCATCCAATCTGAATTATTATGGAAACAGTGGCACACATAAAACATTTGGTGATATTTGCAGAAAATGCCTGTGACATTTTCAGCTTGTTAAAATCAATGAAACAAGGAAAAACATTGCCAAACTGGGAGAAAATGAGTCCTTGAAGAACTGAACTTCTAAAATGTGAAATAACGTCTCTATTTGTCTGTGACAATATGCTAACAAGATAAAGCAATCTCCTTTGGGCTCTCACAAACAAGATGTGTGTTATAAGAAATTTACTGACCTGAAAATCAGGAAAGACCTATAACTCATCCAGTCTCCCACCCCATGTTTCAGAGACTTTAAATTTTCCTCAGTTACCCCTCTACTGACTGCATCACTTTTTTTTCAAAGTGTAATTTTCTAAAAGGTTCCAGTTTGATCTGAATTTGCCAGAAATGGAATTCGATATTTCCTTTGCTATTTTGTTTCCAAGGTTAATGGTCATTACTTTAAAAAAGTTGTTCTTCAATTCTAATTTGAATGAGTTACCTTTAAAGCATTGTCTTTCTGGTTGATCAATGGCCCTTATGAGCCCTATATATTCTTGTTATGAGGATAGTTATTCTTTTTCTATCACTTACCAACGAGTTTCATTGTAATATAAATGGACATTTAAAAGTGTTTCAACATACTGAGAGCTTTCAAGGCTTTTGCATCCCTTCTCTTTTTCAGTTTCTGTTAACATGCAGATACCTGAATAACATTTCATTAAACAGAATGCCTTACTTGGAAGCAAGATCTGTTCCTTAACTCTAGTATTCTTCTGCTTGTGGCACTTTTTGTCACAGCAGTTCATCTGGAGAACCTGCTGTGCTTCATATGAAGTAGACCCTTGGACTATTTTCAGATTCACCATTTTCTGTGTACTGTCTCCGCTTCTACACATTTTGCATACTGCACACTCAAACAACATAAATTTTGCACATGTGTAAATATTTTTTTTTTCACTAACAGCTTATAAGCCAGATTTTACCTTCTCCTTGAAAGTCAGCACTTTCTTGTTTATAATTCTGAAAAATCTTTGTGCCATATAATTTCTTTTCCTTCTGCAAATTTATATTATCTTTTAAATAATTGATGAAAATTATTCAGGTATAGTATCAAATTCTATAGAAACTCATAGCTGGTCACCACCAGTCCTTGCTGATTTCCCCCATAATACCTATCTACCCTTCACACTGTGCAAAAGGCTTGCCTTACTGTGACTAACTTCATGGCAATGAACTACTATGACAGTATTGTTTTTTCTATCCACATACCTGAAAAAGAGCTTGATGCAGAAAAAGCTGTTAAGAGACATCTAATAAACTTGTTGCAGCAACATTTTGAAAAGCAAAATGCTAAAAGCAAGAATAATAAAATTCTTTCAAAAGCAGGGGAAGAAAGAATTTAAACAAGTCCAATAGACATATTTCACGTTTCCAGAAACATCTTCTCATAGTGTATTCACTAAAGCTAGAAACATTTTGTGAATTTCACTGTTCCGATTACTGCTTTCAGGGATATTCTAACACTAGCCTGAAAATTGTGCCATTCATATTTTGCATCATGAGCATACATTCAGTCAGTTGTGGGGCCTTCAAATGCATATTGGAAGTCAGATACTTCTTTGCTCATCCCGTGTAAAGTTAATTACCTTTTCCAACATAACACACCTTCTTTTTAGGAATATTCTTAAATTTTTAAAATTTTCAAACATTTCTGGGAAGTGCATTAAGGGTTCCCTCAATAACTGTAATTTTTCTTTTTCACTAATTAACGTGGTGGGAGAGTATATGGATTTTAAATTACCTTTGAAAGAATAAGTTCGCACCTCACTCCACATCCAGGTATCAGATTCTTCAGTACTGCAGTACCATAGATGGAGAATTTCTGAGCTGTCCGATGAAGCTTGTCTCAATAGCACCGTCTGTGATATCGATAATAATAGTAATATTTCTTAATGCTGTATCAGAACCTACATATACAAAACAACGATTTCCAAGTGTTAAAAAAAATTATTTTAACCTGACACCTTTTCTCTCTTACAGCCTTGCTTTCCCATTATTTCATTTGACAGAGTTTTGCTGCAAGCATTCTTTTTCAGCTTCTGAAACATTTTCCCATCAGTCTTTCTGTTACTACAGCCAGAGTCCCTAGTCAGTTTATTACGCTCTGGACACTGGAATCACTCTCATCTTAGTCTTTCACAATTTCTGCTGTTTAATCAAAATGCTTTTACTGTACCTCTTTTTCACAATCTTTTGCCATTATTTTTAATTCTTTTTTTATTTTGGTGATAGTCTGGTAGATGGGAGCTCAGTTGAATGCCTGATGTATAAGAAGCTGTAGATTTCATCTCTTACTTTATCTCCAAAAGTGTTATTTTTCTCTACTTTTGATTGTGCTCTGGCTAAGCTAGAACTCACACAAATACTGTAATGGTTTTGGTACACCGAATAGTTGGTATGCCACAACCAATATCTGTTTTGGGGTCTTTTTATTAACACTGGTTAACTTCCTCCTAGCCCTTAAGTATCATGTATTACCGTATGAAAAAGGTTTGTGAAGGAAAACAACTCCACAATGAAGACATATATTCACAGAATCATGTGCTCATAAACATTAGTAAAATATCTCTCAGAAATAGGATGAGCTTAAACAAATCTTTCACTTAAGAAGGGGACTCAATTCAGATGTTGTCCAAGTTTCTAATAGTGAAATAGACTAAAAAGTCAACCTGAATTCTCAAACCAGAGATAGACACCAGCAGGGTGTCAGGTTGTATTTCATTATATATTATTATATAATTTCACTTGTTTCTAATTTTATTTTCACATTAATTTGAATCCTGACTTGTGGTCTCCCACTGGTTTGTTTTCAAACCAACACACCTTTGTGTGTTAATAACATCAATAAAATACCTGTAACCCTCAAGGCTTTGTTTTCAACTTGACAGCAGATTTGCAGTCATGGGTGCCTCACAGCAGGAGCAGAGCTGATCTTCACCTCCTGCAAAATGGCATTGTCTGATACAGGAAGGAGCTCTGTCCAGTCTGTATCTCTTGGGGGTACAATATACTGGCAAGGAGGTTTGGGCCCTGCTTGTTTTTCAGTTTCAAAATAACTTACAGTAGTTTTATCATTTTCTTCCATATTTTCTAAGCAATTAGTTTATAAACCCTGGAATAATTTCTAGCATGTCTGGCAAGGCAGCTTCATATTAGAGTAGCTGCAAGAATATTTATCACACTCCATTACACAGCTGACACACACCGTTATTACAAGTTTGGAAAGCCCACCCAAGGTGTCTCTGTCTGTCTTTAGGAACAGAAATGAATTTGTAAGTTTGGTTTATAATTTCTATGCCTTTTGTCTTTCCCAAGATTTGGGAAACACTGTGAGACAGAACTACACTAGTACTACTTCTAAAATTGCTACAGAAATATAAGGAAGCAGAAAAGAATTGAGCCATTAATATTTAAAAGCTGTATCAGTGAAATTTTTTACTAAAATATGAAAAACAAAATTCCATAAGAAAGCTACTTCTGAAAGGCAGCACTCTTTTGGAATGAGAAAGATTACAAGTGCTGTTTTCCCTGTTTGATACATTTTTACTTTGTTGTTTCCTTTCCTTACCCTTTGTGGTGGTTTAGGCCAAATTCAGGGAAACGTCCAAAAGGAACGTCTCCTCGAAGGAAGGCAGGTTACAACCACCCCTCCCCCCAACCGGGTTCGGGAAAAAAATTTTCCTCAGAGGAAAGTGAAGGAGAAACTAAAAACTATTTATTTAACAAACACACAGGAAAATAATAATAATAATGCTAAATAATAAAGTCTCTCGCTCTGGAGAGAAAACCTGAAAGATTTTAGAGTCCTTCTGTGGGTGCGGTCTCTCTCCTCCTCCTCGGAGCTGGGTCGGCGTGGGGGCCCCCTGCTCCAGGCCGGTGGAAGGTCCCCCGGTGGGGTTCTGATGTTCTGGTGTTCCGAACAAGTCCAGAAGAGGAGAAAAAGCCAGAGTCCCAGGAAAAATAAACAAACCTCAACTCTCCGTCTCTCTCCGAAGAAACAGAGCCGAAAAGCTGACTGAAAAGCAAGAAGCGATGCTTCCCCTGCTCCTCAGCAGCAGCAGCCGTAGCTAATCTCTGTGTCCTTGAAGCACAAACTATTTTGAAAAGTTTGCTCAGTTTTTTCTCTGTCTCTTGCAGCCAGTTTTAAAGGCACAGAAAGACTCAGGAATCATGTCTGGGCATAGAGCGGTGGTAGGGGATACAACGGCATAAAGTCACCTCAAGACACCCTTCTTGCACCCTATTATTCAAGGAGAAATTAGGAAGATGCAAGTTTATCATCAAGGTAACAGCAAACACAGAATTCTCAGTCCATTCTCTTGTATGTTCAACATCTCTTCCGATAAAGCATTGTGTGCTTGTCCTTGCACCAGAACAGAACTGGTTATCTTTTGCCTTAAACATATCATCCTCCAGCAGATATCAATTAAGAAACACATCCATTCTTTTCATGAGAAACAGGTATTCTGAAGCTCAGCAGCTAATATATGCTCAGTCTAAAACAATCTATAACAACATTTAGGGGTTTATCTAATGTTTTAGCATGTGGTAAATAAATTTTTAATTAACACTAATGTAGAGAGGAGCCAATCAGACCAGATTTTCATATTTTCTTATATAATATTTTGTTGCTCATTTGGAACAATTACTTTGTCACTCAAAGCTCAGGATTGCCCGGTTTCAGTAAAAACTTTAATAAACTATCCCATGGCTAACAATTTTGAAACAGAATTTGCAGATGTTGAAGGTAGGAGAAATGGATATTTTGGTGTTGGTATTTTTAGTGAGTTACTGCAAAATGTCCAGTTTTACAGAGAGGAACGTGATGCATGCTGCCCCCAAGAATTTAGATCACCGTGCAGATAACTTCTAACAGTAAAAAGAAAGTCTTGAAAATGGGGAGAACAGGGAATTATGGGAGGTTGTTATCAGACAGGGTGACTGTGGCAGCTTTTGTGCATGTAGTAGATATTCAACTTTTACATGATGTGTTTATGAATAAAGATCTTCATGTTTAAAAAAGGGACTAGTACCATCACAGTATTGTATAGCTCAGGTGAAACTGACAATGGAGAGATTAGAGATTTATCTACATTCACCCAGTGGCTAGTGGCAGAAAACAGGATCTGTACTAAGAATTAGATGCCTTACAGTATGCAGTCACTTAAATAAAACACTAAAAATATTGCTATTTTTGCAGACTTAACCATGGATTTTTGCTTCAGGTATACTGACAGAAACTGAATTGAAACGTATGAAGTCAATGGGGGTTTAACTCTGCAGATCACTGGATAAAGCTCATTTTTTCAATATCAGCAAAATGTGCAGGTCTTTTACCAAGCTGAAGTCAATATTTGTCTGTCAGCTTGCCTTTTATGAAACAGACAGACTGTATAAGGATTTTTTAAAGAAGGTTTAGCCCATAGAAAATTCAAATCCACTGATACATTTTGCAGAGGTGGTATACAGATTCTGTTAAAATTGAAGCATTTATGATAGATAGACAGGGTAAATTGTCACTGGCAAGGGAAGGGCAAGCTCTTAGTATTTTCTTCTGTGATGATTCAAAGGGACATCATCTAACTAACATTTAAGTGGATGTTTTAGTTACACTATAAAGTCAGGAAAGGTAACAGTCAGTATTGATGTTTTGTCACTGTTATTAGTTTCTACCAGGAAGAAAAACATTTGAGGTAGCTTCAATAAAGTCAATACAAAAATTAGCCATAAAATTATGTCACAGGTCAGATTAATGTTACTCCAGTCTTCTTTTACATATGGCAACCAAGTGTAACTCTTTGTTTGCAACCAAAAGCAGAAAAATCAATACTGATATAATTCAGCTATGAAATTCTTCAAGATCAATGTACCAGTGTTTCTATTCAACATAAATTATATGATATATGTGATTTCCTTGTTAGTTCTGGACACTCCTTTGCTTATTTCACCATGGAAATAAACAGCAAATTCCAAACCAATCTGCTCATTTATTGGAACTTCCATCACTTTTACTCGCCTGCAACAGATGTTTACCTAAGTCCCGTGCACTGAACTCTTAGGAATTGATTCATCTGGTGATGCTTTTTTAGATGACATCATCTTATTCTACGCTTAAATGTTAAACTTCTTCAGTTTTACTAGATGCAGAATTTTTCCAGGTGTCTTTCCTTCCCTCTCGTCAAGAAGAAGTGAATTACCTGCTTTCAACACCTCCTTCCTAATCGCAGACTGGACTGTTTCTTTCAGTTCTTCAATGTCTTCAAAATCTTTCAGTTCTTCAAAAATTCTTCAATCTTTAACTTCCTGAATCTAGGCCTTCTATTTTATTTATTTATTTATTTAAATTTTTAAAATTCTCATTTCTCACTCCCTCAGTAGTTGGAAAGAGCTACTTGTCAAAGCTTGGCTTTAATTTGCTAACCTATCTTCTACTGTTTCAATAACAACCTAATGGAAAATGTTGAACTGAATTCACTTTACTTACTTGCCTGTGGGCTGGGCTAAATGGTCTTCATCCCCTGCCCAACCGTGCATCAAGCCTTGCAGGTTAGGAAGAATGTTGCTGCACAAATGATTTATACACTATGGAAATCTAGGAAAGTCCTAAGACTAGTTATTAACAATGCTGACAAGACAGAGGTTCTTCATAACTTCACTTTCTCTTCTTTTACCTCTCTGTCTTTATCAGCATACCTGAACCCCAGATGACAGGACACAGAAGCTATGACAGTGCATGTATGAACTCACCAGCAGTGGAGGAAAGGCTGCTCTTCAGCTTCTTGCAAGGGCTCAACCCACACAAAGCCATTTTTCTGCACAGAATTCACCCCAGGGTGTTAATAGAAGAGTTTGACAGTATTGCAATGGCACTGTCTCTAGCACCTGGAGTGCTGTGGAGGTCAGGGAACTAGCCTAGATTTCCTGATGACTAGAGGACAAATGTCACATCCATCCACAAAAAGGACGCAAAAGAGGACTCAGGAAATTACAGACTCATTAGTTTTACTGTAGTCCCCAGGAAAGTAATGAAACGTGCCATTCTAAAAGCTATTATAAACAAAATCACAGGTGGGGATGAAGAAACACCAGCATGTGTTTACAAAGAGGTGTTGTAGATCACCTTCTACATCAAGATAGTGTCTTGCATGGACACGGGGAGAGTACTGGATGCTGTTTATCTGGACCCCAGCAAAGTGTCTTTCCCACAGTCTTCACTGGGCAAACTGTCAAATTACAGATCAGATGTTTGGCCTACGAGAGGGGGGGTAAATTCATACGTGATCTGGATGAGAGAAATAAAAGCACCTTCAGGAAGTTTACTGATGACACTGAAGTGACTGGTGGGGTAGACACATCTGAAGGATGAATTGTCTTACAGATAGACCTGGACAAGTTGGAAGAGGGTGTTAACAAAAACTATGTGAAATTTAGCAAAGACAAGTGAAGAATCCTGAGGCTGGGAGAAAGAAGCCAAACAGCTCAGAGCAAACTAGGAGCTATGTGGCTGGAAAGCAGTATTCCTGAGTGGGACATGGGCATCCTGGTGAACAGCCAGATGAACATTAGTTAGCAGCATGCCACTCTAACAACAAAGACAAGTCAGATCCTCGTCTGCATCCAGAGGGACATTACTAGAAGAAACAGAGAGGTATTCATCCCACTCCACTCAGTGCTCATCAGGCTGCATCTGGAGTACCGTCTCCAGTTCTGGACCTCATAATTCAGGAAAGACACAGACAGACTGTGGGTCCAAGGGGAGGCCATAAAGATAATCAAAAGGCTATAAAACCAATTCTATGAGGAAAGGCTGAAGGAGGTAGGTCTCTCCTCCCTAGAGTCTAATAGACTCAGGGGAAGCTCAGCACAGTAATCCAGTATGTAAGAGGCAGCTACAAAGAGATCAAAGGCTCCCTCTTCACAAGGAGCCATGTGGAGAAGACAAGACAACTTGTCCTGGGGGAGGTTTCAACTCATCATAAGAAAGAAGTTTTTTACAGTAAGAACAATCATTCACCGAAAGAACATTCCAAGGCATGTAGCAGATTCCCTACTATTGGAGATTTGCAAGACGCAAATGGAAAGTGTACTAGAAAATATTATCCATACTTTCCTTGCCACAAAAGTTTGATCAGATGACCTTTTGAGACGTCTTCCAATTTAGCCTGTTCTATGAATCATAGAACCATAACTGTATGAATTTTGCATGTTCCCTGAGCTAGAACCTTCATATTAGCTGCTTAAGGAGCATCAATAAATGAATGCAGAAGAAGCACAGTCACATTCTAAGAACAGGAGCGGGAAAGTGAAAAGTAATGACGATGGGGTCTCTCTTGGAATGGTGCTCTTTAATAGCTTTATCAATGACATAGTTAGATTGAGTCCACTCTCAGCAAATTTTCAGAGGACATGAAGATGAGTGGTGCAGTTAATACAAGAGAAGGAAGGGATGCCATCAAGAGGGACCTGGACAAGCTGGAGAAGTGGGTCCACAAGAACCTCATAAAGTTCAACAATGCCAAGTGCAAGTTGCTCACCCTGGGTTGGAACAATGCCAGATATGAGTGCAGACTGCGAAAAGTCACTGAGAGCAGCCCTGCTGAGAAGGACTTGAGGGTTCTCATGAATGAAAAGCTGGACATGAGCCAACATTGTATGCTCACAGCCCAGAAAGCCAATTGTATCCTGGGCTGCATCCAAAGCAGCGTGGGCAGCAGGGGAGGGAGGGGATTCTGCCCCTCTGCTCTGCTCTGGTGAGACCCCACCTGGAACACTGCATCCAGCTCTGGGGTCCCAGCACAGGAAGGACATGGACCTATTCAAGAAGATCTATGATTTTATGACACTGTGCAAAATTCTAACTCATTTGTGTGATAACATAATCACAGACATAAAAAGAGGATACCAGAATTAGAGCTATGATCAGTGTGGTACTGTTTCTATTCAGGAATTTAGAGAAGTTGGTAATGCTTTCTTAAAGCAACATATCCTGGAGCCTTGGTGTTATATTTTAATATTTAAGAGGTAAAAATACCCTGAACATACAAGCAAACAAACAAGGCAAAATGAACAAACAACACCACCACCCCCCAAACCTTAAAACAATGAAAAAACTGAAGTCAGCTTAAAGTGTAGGCTTGAAATTCGTTAATTTCTATCCTATATGGACAAGGCAGCTAGTTGCACTAAATGTAGCTACTTACAAAACTTCTGTAAAAAATACTAGAAAGATCAAGCTGAGGGTCTGACCTTCCATCTTACTTTAAAAGTAGACTTTCCTATCAAATACACCTTTCTATTTTCCTTTTTTTTTTCATGTGTCACCTTGGTTTGAAAGTATTCATGGTTTGAAGCTTTTCACTGAGTACCTTACATTGCTTGCATTGCTGCTTACTTTATTTCACAGTTAAAATGTAATCGTTCAGGTCACATTTTCATATTCCACTCTTTTTTCTTTTTTTTTTCCTATTTTCCTGAAGCCTAATCTCAATGTAATTAAAACAAATGTGCATCCTTCTTATTTGTTCTGATGAGGTACAGGAACCCAAGAAATTCTTCTGAAAAAAAAAAAGACATTGTACAGTACCTTTATGAAACAAATGACAAAAAAAGTCCCACTTCTATGGAGAAAAATATTTCTTCCTTTCCTGATTTATTCAGAATAGCTCAAACTCATCTCAAAACTCTTTCAAAGAACCAAACCAGATTAAAGTAAATGGAAATGTGCCTAGAGTTCAGGGAATTTTCTGTATATTAGGAACTATTGCTTTGCAAACGGAGAAATGCGCACGTTTTTATATCTCAGGATATGTTATCTCACTTACATCACAGGCTTGTAGTCTTGTTTAATTCTAACTACATTTTCTATAAAACCGTTGGTCCTCAATGGGTAAACCAAAGACCTGGTGCTCTGACAAAAAGAGAATTTTCTTTTTGTTTTATTAAAGGAGCTGTTATAAGTTCTCTTGAAGAGACATAAATTTAGCATAGCAGTAACTTAAAGATCACAAAGAAAACTCCATTTTCTTTGACCTTTTCCTTAAATGCCATCACATTGCTCTTTTTACAGCTATATTTCAAAAGGCAACATAATGCTTAGGAAAAGTTCTCACAATACTTGGGGAAAATAACTTCCTTGTGCAACTATTCATGATAGAATTTTATTATTGTACTTATTTTAATAATTATTATAGTCATCGTTGTGTGTGTTGTTATTTTACTAGTATAGTTAATATAATATAAAGACAGTACTATTGTAGAATAGTAAGAAAAGAAAGTACTATTATAGAATTTTGTCATAGAAATGTAATATTATGTCACAAAACATGATCTGGCACTTTCAATGAGCAGTTATACCAGTATATGGAAAATCTGGCCATCCCTTCCTGCCTTTTCCTTTCCTGGGGCTGAATGGGAGCCCTCTGATCCCAAACCTGGAAGAAACCAGAATAGCGACTTTTTGTCTAGATAGATGTACAATTATTTTCCTCTTTGTACAATTTTTTTCTCCTCTTCTTTTGAATTATATTTATAGATCTTTTTTGAAAGATACTTTTCAAAAAAGAATGGGAAGATAAATATTTGAAAATCATCTTAAGATAGTCTGGAACTGACAGAGGCTGAAGGGAGACAGTACCCATGAAAGATACAAGATGCTGGACTGCCTTTTTTTTGCACTATTAATTGGAACTATTTTAGGGAGTGTTCTAGAATATGTAAAGCATAGGCAGTTGGTGGCAAGGTAAGAAAAACAGAAGCAATGATTTTAACTTCTTACTTATCATTCTTTCTCTTTTGTACTAAGAATTTCTGTGAGATAAGACAGACAACACCCACATGCCTGTGAAATGTCAGGTGCAGCATTCTCTCAGCACTCATACTGGATAATGTGTTGATTACCTTTACGGGTTGAGATAGGTTTTATGGGGGCTCCCCTGAAGACACATTTGTCAAACACCTATGAAGAGATGTGTCGCATTCCACTATGGGAACTGCCAGGAGTTCTTTTGAAAACGGATGGTCGAGAACAGAGTGAAGCCAAACGAGGCAAACCTTGTATCTGGGAACCATTTATTGGTAGCAAAAGGCGAGGGAAATGGGGTTGCCCAAGCAAAAGAGGGCTAGAAGAGACAGGAAAAAAGAAAGGTGAAGGGAAAAGGAGTGGGGGAGGAGGGAGAGAGGGGATAGAGACAAAAAGAGGGCGTTACCACCAGCAGAATCAGGGCAGTGCTGTCGGCGTCCAGGCAGCAGAGGGGTGTGCGGGCGCTGCTGGCTGTCAGTGGCCGGGCTGGGCCTTAGCGAGCCTGCGCGGCTCCCGGAGGGGCGCGGCTCCACGGGCGCGGCTCGCGCGGTGGCAGCTCCAGACACGCGGTGAGCGGGCGCTCGGGCGGGAGGACCAGGACCCTGGACAGGGTCATGGTGACCAGCTGGAGCAGGGCGACAGGGTGGACGGTGGTGGCTGGATCAGTGCGGTGGCAGAGTTGGATGCAGGCAGGGACACGGGGCAAAGTGGCAGGAAGGCGGTCAGGAGCACAGGAGGGCAGGGCGGGTGCAAGGGTGGGCCGGCAGGAAGGCAGGCAGAAGGCAGGCAGGCTGGGGCCAGGGCAAAAGAGGGAGTGAGCAGGAACAGTGAACAGTAGCGAGCCCC
>VXAZ01005701.1:44110-146044 GCA_013399875.1 Gymnorhina tibicen | reverse complement strand
TGAATTGCCCCGCCACTGAGCTGCTGTGCCCCCTGGTGCCCCAGCCATCCCAGCTGGTGGCTCGGGGACTACAACAGCTGAACACTTGCCAGTCCTTGGGAAGTGGTGAATGAATTTATTACTTTACTCTGCCTGTGTGTGCAGCTTTTTGTGTCCAGCTATTAAACTGTCTTTGGCTGAAGTTATAAATTTTCTCACTTTTACTCTTCTGATTCTCCCCCTGATCCTGCTGGCGGGTGAGTGAGTGAGTGGGTGTATGCTGTTTGGTTGCTGGATGAGGTGAAACCACAGCACCTTCCCTTTTCCATGATGGAGATTTCTGACTACCCAACAAGTGGAAGGATGCACCTGCCTTGCAGAGAAGGCTTTGGCATTTGTGATTGGTTCAGTGAACACCAGAGGCTGTACTGTCACATGGAAGACTACAGTGCTGGGATCATAGGTCCTGCAGCTCCATCCCTCACTTCTGGCTTCTTTCACATTCATCACAACTATAGTGATGTGACACAAGCAGAATTTTATCCAGGAAACAACAGACTTTGCAAGAAAGAGGAAACCTGGGAGTGTTCTGAGTTTGCTGTTAGAACAAGGAATTTGTAGTACAAGTGGAAATTCATTTGCAGAAAGGCAATATTCCTGGTTTTGCTGTACATCCCATCTCTATCTCTTTGTCTGTGAAAATCCCAAAGGTGTAATATGCCCAGAACAGTAAGCAATTTTTCAGAGAGGAAAGGTGAAAATCCTTCATGTATCTGCTGAGGATGGGTCCAATTTTTTAAATGAGGAATTGCTTGGGAATCTCCAATGCCTGGTCATTAAGGCATAGTTAAAAATTAATAATTTTAGGGGATATTCACTCCTTGGTTAATGTATTTATGATGTCTCAAGTGTACTGAGAATTTATTCAATAGAAGTTGTATAGGCAACTGCTATGTAAGTCAGCATAAGAGAAACGGGGAATCCTCAGCACATTTTTATCTCCTAATTTCACTGATTTAATAATAATTAATAACCTTCAGCATTTTGATCACAACTTTCAATCACAGAATTTAAAATCGAGTCGCAAACGCTAACTGAGTTTCAGGTTACCCATAAAACAGAACCTAGAGTGATCAAACTTTAAATTCTGTACTCGTATAAACATTTTATGTGAAATGAATGAACAAGGGAAAAGCTTGCGGCACTTCCCTGTTTCTCATTTTGTGACGAAAAGTTGAAATTTAGCCATTATGAGGCATTCTGTGTTTTATTATTAGAAAAACCAGTGTGACACGCTTGAATAATAGTTGTACTAATATTTTATCTAATTGTTGTGTCACTATTATAGTTTAGCTCCCAAGACTACAGCTCTTTGGCTGTTATTCATGAACTGAAAGCCAGAGTCCTTTTTAAATAATCTTGTGATAATCAGTCTAACAGCTGCCTTCTCTGTATGTAGATACCTTATATTATCTCTGTAAGTGCAGCTTCTAACTCAAAAGAGAGCAGCTGTCAATAAGAAACTTAAGAGCATGAAACATGGAGGGCATGAAAAAGCAATCCTTAGAATGAAAGAGCTGCAAAAAGCCCAGGAGAGAGCCCTTCAGGAAAAGAGTAACTTATTGACATAATAGGAAAGTTACTGAGGGGGAAGTTTTGAGAGCAAAAGGTAATGACAGAGGTGGCTGGGAGAAGAAAAGAGGTTATAAAATGAATGTTTGAGGTTTTATCTCTAAGTATTCAGGAAAATGGTTTCTGCTCAAAAGTTTAAATTGTACTGTGAAACATCTTGAGAAAAGAAAACCGAGTTTTGTCTCTCCGTTGCTAGAATATGAGCTTCTTTACATATGTGATACATACATCTTATTTCCTTCAATTTTCTTATTAGACACCATTATTTGCAATAAAAGTTTCCTAGGTGCCAGTGTCTCATCTGTTTGTGCTAACAATGCTATTTATTATTTCAATTTACTGATGTGTCAAGTACATTTAGATCTACTTATGTTGAAATTTTTCAGTGTTTTTTGCTTTTTTTTCCTTGTTTTGATTTCTTTGGGAAACATCTCTAAGAAAAATTCTGTGTAAAGCTTTTGGCCAGGGACTGACTTTCTTTGGTCTAATCTCAAGGTACCAAGAGAACAAGTTACAGTGACATGAGATGCTCTCATAGATATGGATAGGGTTCACCCATCACTTCAAGTATTTGAAGTGCATTCACTCTTTTAAATTTTCTTTCTTTTTCAACTAATGCCTTGTCAAAATGACATCTCAAGTTAAACCCTTTTTGACTAACATAGGTGAAATAAGTGCCTCTTCTGTGACTACTTTTCAAATATTTTGGTAATAATAAAATTTGATAATACTGTTTTTTATTTCCCTTAAAAACATGAATGGCAAATGCTTTCTTTCCAAGAGGTGTTAAAACAGACATGCTTTGATGAAACAAACTTTACTGAAGTAGCCCTTTGAGAGACAAAAATGGAATGAAAGCACAAGATGATGCTCTGAACATGAAACCTGGAGCAATTAACTATGTAAAACAAGGAAGATTGTGTTGACTGTAGTTAAGATTAATTTTATAAAGTAAAATAAGAACATGTTCTAATAATTTGTAGAAGTCATAAAGCATAGGGTTTTAGGAGTATGCTTTCTGTGTGTTGTTGATAGACCTTAGCACCACTTTTAAAGAAATGTAACTAATTGTTCAGGCATCTGTTTGAAATATAGTCCTCTTTATGGAGTATCACATAGCCACAGATGAGGCTGTAGCTGAGAAGCTGATTGCTTTGTGCTACCTCTTTAGAATCACCCCTGTAGGAAAATCAACCTTGAATCAAGTAGTCTAAATGTTTTACTTATCTCATTTGCTGAGAGCTCTAAATGCCATTGTTGAAAACAAGAAGGAGAGAGGATAAAAGCCAGATGAATGTACCACATCTTTAAGTAATACTCACTCACATTGTCTATACTGCATTATATAAGATATAAGTCCACAGTGATACATGGTAGAAGTGGAAACAAACCCAGTATGAATGTTTCCTAAGAAGAAGCTCATATCATCAGGACATTTTGACTCCTTCATTGAAAAAGCTGACAAAATCAGTCTTGATTTGCAAAAGGAGTATTCTACCAGTCCACGTGTTTGAATGTGAAGGTTTTGAAATAACATACATATTACTTTAAATATGCAGACAACTAACACAATTTTTTTGGTTCTCGTAAATACCCCTGGCATGCAAGGAGCCAGTACTAGTAAATCTTCTCTATATAGATACAAGGAAATGTGAATAGGAGAGGGAATATATAAGAGAACAAGCTGTTCTGAATGTTGGCATGCTCCTGATTTTTATAGTCATATGAAAATGAATCTGGCATGGTTTATTACAAAACAGTGATGGAACTACATTTGAGTGAGCAGGAAAATCTTTCACTTGCTGTTATGCTCTTACAGCTGAGCACTATTAGAAAAATGAGTGTAAAATGGAAGTTAAAGTCACCTTTCCCAAAACTCTTAGTATAAAGAAGAGCAAATTATGTGTTCTGCAATTATGAAGAAGATTCATTAATGACATATTTTCTTGCATCTACCACTTCAAGTAAATGACATTGTAATGGCAATAGTATATTTCCAAGGTGTTTTTACCAACAGAACAGAAAACTCAGAAAAATTTGCACCTAGCTTAGTTTAAATGTGTAAATTTTCCAAGTGTTATAGCCATTAAAAAATATCTTGTATGTGCAAGTGCTTTTATATTTTCTTTTAGACTTTTTAATATATTTAAACAATGGGAATTCTGTCTCTGTGGTGGGAATTCGGTCTCTGTGGTGGGAATTCTGGCTCTGTGGTAACACTGGAATCAAATAGGTCTTTCGCCTCATGGCTAGTCCATTATGACTTTGTTTAAGGAATATTTTAGGATATGCAAACTATAGCCCTTGCTCTCCGTAACCCCCAGTGCAGTGCCAGTGTTGTTTTAGGTGTTTGTGTACTAAGGACTGAAGGTTCACTACAGTGCAAAGAGTGGATGGAACAGATACAGGAAAAGTATTACAACATGCTGTCAGAGACACACTGTACAAGAAACAACAGATGTGGTCAGAAGGTAGAGACAAATATGTGGGCTCTGATTGTGTTGTGTCACACAATATTGGCTTTGCAGGCAAGAGGTCTTGGTTACTTCTGATTTAGATTTTGTATAAAAATAGTAAGATGCAAAAAAAAATCCCTCTAAATGCAATAGTGATTTCCTGTATGCAATCAAATAAGCAACAACAACAACAACAAGACAAAATAGGAAATAGTTTTTCTATGTGACAGCCCTGAAACTGTAGAGAAAATTAAAACAATAAATTAAGTCTTAATAAGAATTTCACACTTTAATAATTTTTCAAATGTTGTCTGGATCCTTAAGGATAGCAGCAATGAAAATAAGTCTAGCTCTGGATAAAGAGTGATGGATTTTATATACAGGTTATATATATATGAGTTAACCCTGAATTGCCTGGAGTACTGTGGTTGGGACCCTTCAGTTTTTCAACTGGTAAGGAAGAAATGTCCAAGAAAAGAAGTTTCTCTCAAAATCTCTGTTGTCTAGTGTTTTTGGTTTACCAGTTTCATTACAAACTCTAATTTGTATGAGTTCAAATAGATTTTTACAGTTGCAACTCATGAATGTTTCCCACAGTGTGGAAACCTTACAGAGATGTGTTTACTCTTGGCTGCTTTCCTGCTTCTTTGTCAGTATTCACCTCAGTGTTCTGACACACCTGTTTGAGGTACCAAGCTGTGCTCTTTAGATACATGGAATTGTCAACTTCAAGTGTAGATCTTCCTGGAAATAGAGCTAGTACCGTGGAGTTTGTGGGCTGAAGTACCTCATAGTTTTCAAAGTAACGTATTAAAAGGAAGACTTCAGTTTAGTTTTTCCCTCCGTGACAAATGGCAAGAAAGTAGCAGAGAAGGAAGAACTGAAGCATGAAAGAGTCATATAAATTTAATTGACAGTATTGGTCTGCAGGTCAGTTTCGATTAATAGGCTCCTCCATACTGAAATGCATGAATCTGTTTACTCTGTGTTAAAGAATGAAATCCTCCACCAGAAAACTAGCCGGTTGTATTCCATCTCTTGTTGAAGAATATTAAACCCTGTAGTCTTTTAGAGTGTTGACTTCCTTGTACTCTGTATTGGGCTCTTATATTTGGACATAATTGTGGAGAAAGACTGATTGTAAGAAATGTAAAAATTGGCATTCAAGGGTAAATTTTAGCTGGTTCTGGTCGTAGTTAACACTCATACAGCCATAAGTGCCCAGAGTTATGATAGTTTAGCTTTCAACTGAAAAGGGGGAAGACAGTGAAAAATATATTTCTAGGTATCTGTTAATACAGAAAACTCTGTACCCCATCGCATTTAATTTTGTCTAATGTTTTAAGAATGATGGATTCATGAAAATATATTCAGAAGAAGACACTTCTTTTTTGAAAGACAGGTTCTCATAAAAGTTTAGTCAAATGCATCTTTTAGTTAGCTGTTTTATTCCTGTGCTTCCTGATGTATTTTACATTATAAAGACAAGGATTTTCTTCTGAAAAGTGTTAGTCCTGGAATTAAATAAGTTAACACATAGCTTTATGCTGTTCAGACCCCAAATCATAAAACACAGAGAATAAGGGTCTTTACTATATAGCACAAAATGAAAGACAATAAACAAGTCTTTTTCTCTAGTAGTCTTGGAAATTCTTTCACTGCATCTGAGTCTGCACTGTATAACTATTTATATGGTTACTTTATAAGTGGTTAATTTCTAAAACATAGCTGTGAAACTATCATGGAAAGATACTTTGATTTACACTGGGCAAAAATATCTTTTAACCTCTTTTTATTTCTTTCTTTAGCTGTTACAGCAAACATACGTCTTTGTGTGAACATTCATGGCTGGGTCCAGTTTGCCTACCTCTAAGCAGCCTACGAAAGGAGTACAATGGATGTAAATATTCTACACAGTAATAAGAGTAAACAACTATCAAGGACATTTTCACACATATTCAAGTTTAACTGCGGTCTGTCACTCAATAAACATGAGGAAATGCAAGAATCATTACAGCAGACCTTTTAATTTGTATGTCCTTTTTTCAATATTAGTAAATAGCAGATCCTTCAGAGAAAAGTGCAGCAGCTCCATGATGAATAGTTAGAAATTAATTTGCTCACTAGGAAAGGTAATACTACTTCTCTTTTATAAATTAGAAGTTATGTTTGGGAAAAAAATTATAATTTCACTTTTTTTGTTTGTTTGTTTGTTTGTTTTAAGTTTGAAAAGCTGGGTGAAATTGCAGATTTCACATTTTTTAAGATTTCAGCTTTTCATTATTGTTTTCAATATAAACACTTCCATATCTTAGACTGACAATCTCGTCTTCCTGGCAAAATCTCAAATTAGCTTGAAGGCACCACAGGTACCTTGGATGTGGGTGCAAAGTGTCTCCAGTATTATCTATGGAAAAAGCTGGTATAAGTTTTCTCACATCTTTCTAATCAACAAGAAAAGTTTTGGATTAGAACACTGTGAAGCAGCTTCAGGTCTGCTGTACATTTGAAACTTGTCAAAATCTCTTGTCTAGCTTAATAAAAACTAATTATGCTCTCATACCACTAACAGCAGGCATGTTTTCTTCTATAAATATAAATAATTTTTATTGGTTGTCTCACCAGAACTGAGGTATTGGCAGAAAATACAATCAGCTCTGTCTGAGAAGATTCATAGAAGACTGCAATAGCATCATGTGCATGAAAAGAAATTTGCCATCAGAAAGTTGTAGGTCTAATTTCAAGACTGACAGCTTGTGTTCAGCAGATTTTATCAAATTAAGTGTCAGATAAACACTGCGAAAAAGACCCATACCAGAACTGCCAATTTTTCTTCAAGCTTGTGTAAACTTCAATCCAGCAATCTTCATAGAGCTAGGTGTTTTACAAACACTTCCATGTGAGCGTTCCTCTTTAATATATTCATAGAGTTTTCACCATGACTGAATATTAGTTTTTCTGTATCGTTTTGGCATTGCACTTCACCTGACTTCCCGCACTCTATAGGCACTTGTGAGGGCGATGAAAGACAGTTGGGTCTTTGTATTTGTGCCTGGTCCTGCTCCCCATTCCTGCAGTCTCTGATGGGCAGCGTGGCTTATGCTAGGATAGGAACACCAGGAGGAACTGTCCAGATGCTTACGCAATTACTGCTTTCCAGAGATAGAGAAGCTGAGGAGTTTTCGATTGACTTTGGTGCACATAAGCCTGCAAAAGGGTATATAACGTGCTGATGGAGACTGAGTCAACTGGGAAAACCCATCTCAGAGTGTAGTTTCTGAGTGAATCTCCACCCTGACGGTGACACCCGCAGTGTACAACCAGTCCAAATAAAGAACTGTGGTCACTTTTGGACAGGTGAATAAGAAGTGCTAAGGTCCAGTCAAATATGGAGATAAAATGCTAAAGTAGCTCCATGGGTGCTTTTTTTTTTTCTTTGTAATGATGAAATCTGCAGGGCCAAAGAACGTAAACATGTATGCTTCCAGATGAACCTGCTTATATTATAATCCTTTAGACACAGACTGTTGATGAAATCTAAGACTAAGTGAACCCAGGCACATCTAGACTTCTCAGAAATTTAGAGAACAAGGGGATCGCACTGAAGTTCATGACTCAACAGGAGAGACCATAACCTGATTGTACTATAACACATTGTAATGATAGACTTAATAGTTAAATACTGAACTGACAATATTTAGATACTGTATTAACAATAAATGTAATCAAAATCATCCACATAGTCACTGTGTCCTACTTTCTGCATCTGTCGGAGAACCTTACCTGCAGGTAAGGTTCAGCACAACAGCACCGTATGCTTCACCATTTGGTGAAGCCATCAAATACATAAAGAACTAGAGAACTGTAAAAACTTCTCTGCAAACTATTCAAAAGCTTTCTAAAGTAGTTAGGCTAGGAAGAGTGGTATGACAGAATAATTTCCAAGAACAAAAAGAAAATGAGCCAAGATATGTTATTTTGTCTTGGCTAACAAAGTAGTATTTTTGCTTTGTGGCTCCTTTCATTTCCAGATTAAACAACTGCATAAAAGAAACCAACACTGGAAGCTTCGTTCTTGTCATTTAGCAGGAAAAAAATCAGCGAGTTTTCAGGGTTTTGCAAATGAGTTTAGGCATGGACATTTATTCATGGGTATCTGAATTTCTTTCCAACTAAATTCAATAATTATCTCTGTTTCCAGAATTCTCTCACATGATGAGTGAAAAATCACAATCCTATACCAGTCCAAATGAAGTGGAATAATATGGATTATTAGAGAAGAGTTATTTGTTAGAAAAAACCTTGTAAGGAGCAAATATGTGGGCAGTATGGCCAGTCATAAGCCTCAGCTAAGTTCACATGCAGGTTTATATTCGTACTAGATGGTGTCTACCAACAGGCTTCACTCTTTACAAACAGGTAGAGGAATACTTCAGGATCAGCTTCTCTAATTTTTCATCTTTCACATTTAAAAATTAGTCTTACTATTCATGTCCTCAAAATTAAAGTGAGGATTTACAATGTAAGAGAAAGAGATGAGATAAGAGAAAAAAAAGTGAAATAATAGATGCTATTAGTCTAAATGAACTCATAAACCTTTAGATAAAAAGGTAAGGATATTTACCTCAAAAGAGTTAACATGTCTTTGTCTTATATAGCTGACACTACACTTACTAATGTCAGCTGAAGATCCTCTCCATAAATTATGTTCAGGACACCAAATTACATTCCTCTGACTATTAAGAGAAGGAGGTTTTACTTTTTTATTCGGTATACATTTTAAAAGATATATTTGGTACAGGCTACACATGCAAGCATAGATATTTTATTAGGTCACATCAAAAGCAAAATAAATTAGGAATCACTGGGTATCAAACAACATTTATCTCTGCACGTAACTTTGCAGAAGAGAACATATCAGTGGATTGACCTTGCTTGGATGCCAGGTGCCCACCAAAGCCACTCTATCACTTTGCTCCTGTAAGGGCCCAAACAATTCACTCAGCCCAACCGGGGCTTACAGGTGTTCATGTAAACTCTGGGTTAGATGAACGGGAGAAATACCAACAAGATATTCTAAAGAGGTCAAAACAATGGAAAGAACTTTACTGGCAGTTTTAGAAGAGAACTTTGGCAAAAGTTTAGTGCAACATTCAATTGACATAAAACACTCCTCAAAGCATGAGTGTGGCTTATTTAACTTAGCAAACTATAAACCCATTCGATTTTAAGTTACTCAAAAGTTCAAAGAAGGAATTAGAAGAAGAAGAAAGAGAAAGAAAGAAAGACAGAAAAGATACAGTAAAGCACCTATACAGCTACCAACTCCTCAATTCCAGCAGTGTTCAGATAGAAATTTCAAGAGGAGATAGGTTGAAAGCATTTAATTGCCTTGTGTCCAGCCTTAAATACCCCTTGGCCTTCCTGGGGCCTTCCCCCAGGTGGGACTTCTGGTCATTTGGCCACTCAGGATCTGGACTGGGGTTCCAGGGGTGGGGTGTGGAGAATTGCCTCTGGTGTGCCAGAGGTTGGCAGCCACTGCGGGGCTGTAATACTGGCTCTAGTGATGGGGGGTGCAGCAGAGCACGGCCTGATCTGCCCCTTTCCCCACACACATGCATCCCAAAATGTCTCAAGACATCTCTGCAGTCTCTTTACAGCTCCTCAGCTGGACAGGGGAGAGAAAAGTTGAGGAAAGGTTCAGGGGTTCAGATAAGAACAGGGAAAGATCACTCATCAGTTACTGCCATGGGCAAAACAGACTTGACTCAGGAGAAATTACTTTTGTTTTTTATCAATCAAATCAGAACAGGATAAAGAGAAATAAACCCAAATCCTGAAACCCCCTTCTCCCTACACCTCCATTCTTCCCAGACTCAACTTCACAATTTTCTCTTCCTCCTTCCCTGCAGTAGAGCAAGGAGATGGGAAATGGGGGCTGCATCAGTTCATCACACATTGTCTCTACCACTCCTTCCTCCACCAGGCAGGGACTCCTCACACACTTCCCCTCCGGCATGGGGTCCTTCCCACAGGATGCAGACCTTCATGAACTTCTCCATCATGGGTCTCCCATGGGCTCACAAGGCCTTCCAGCAAACCTGCTCCAGCACAAACTCCTCTCTCCACAGGACCACAGGTCTTCTCAGGAGCCTCCTCCAGCATATGGTTCCCACATAGTCACAGTCTCCTGTCAGTGCATCCACCTGCTGCAGCATGGGGACATCTATAGGCTGCAGGTGGGTCTCTAGTCCACCACAGAGCTCCATGGGGTACAGACCACAACCCATCTCACCATGATCTGCATCACAGGCTGCAGGGGAATCTCTGTTTCACCATGATCTGCACCACAGACTGCAGGGGAATCTCTGTTTCAGTGGTTGAAGCACCTCTTCTTCCTCTTTCTCCATTGGTCTTTGTGTCTGCAGGACTGCTGCTCTTACATGTTCTCATTCCTCTTTTTCCTGGTTAAAATAGACATTTGACAGTAATTTTTCCCCTTAAACATGTTAACCCAGAGGTGCTACCACCCCTTCTGATGGGCTCAGCCTTGGCCAGAAGCAAGTCTGCCTTGGAGCCATATGGTGTTGAATCTGTTGGACATGGAGGAAGCTTCTAGCAGCTTCTCACAGAAACCACCCCTGTAGCCTCCCCATTGACTAAACCTTGCAATGACAATTCAATACACTACAATCTCTCCACCAGTGAAGTATTCAGATTCAGGCTACAGAAACAAAAGCTTTCTTTTCTGTGAAAACTGCTTTTCCCTTCACGTTTTCCCAAAGTGGTCTCTATTTCTCTGACGGAGGCTTTTGCATGATTAGTGGAAAAAGCTGATGCAGCTGCTTCAAAGTGAGCCTTTAAGGCAAAAGAGACAATTAATAGAGATCAAACCAAACCACAGACTTATGGCAGCTAGATATCTGCTTATTGACACACCTATAACTTATTAAGCAGAGCAGGTTGACCCTCCGTTATTGTATTACATGACTGAAAATAAGCTGAATATTGAGCTGAATAATCTAACCCTCCTCCAGGAGTAGTTCATGTTACCTCATGAGACGCATTCTCCATGTAGTGAGTGTGCAGCAGTGAAGAAGAAATTAAGTTAACAAATGCAGTTAGTATCTCTTCTTGCTCAGAAGATGCCTCTAAGGCAAAATGCTGGTCCTTTTATACTTGACAGGGATTTTGCTATTAACTTCAATGAGTCCCATGTTTACATGTAATTTAGCCAGCTTTATTACATATATTCCCCTGAAGGCACCATTGACATTTTTGAAACTTCTGTGCATTAATTTAATTTATATATGTGTAGCAATTGTTTACAGAAAAAAAAAACCTGAAAACCAGCCCACAAACGTAGTCTACTTTGTCCTTCTAAATGTGGTCTTCTGCTACACTAAAATTTCAGTTAGATTACTAGTACAGTTTATTGCACTTGACATTCGTGGGACTTTTCATGCTCTCAAAACAGTGACTGTTTAAACACTGAATTTCTGTACTTAGAAGGAAACTTCATGGATAGGTGTTAATTTGCTTCCCATAAAATTACTTAAGTGATGTAAACAGCTGCAAACTGCTGATGAGATATTTGGTGCTGACATTCTTGTGCTTCCCTAGATTTTCAAAATTTCCAGGCTTTTTTGACTGACACCTCTCTCACTACAACCTCCTTTCAGGGAGTTGTAGAGACAAGAGGTCTCCCCCGAGACTCCTTTTACTCCAGGCTAAAGAGCTCCAGTTCCCTCAGCCACTCCTCATAGGTCTTAGTCTCCAGACAGTTCACCTACCTTGTTGCCCTTCTCTGGACATTCTCTGGCAACTCAACACTTTTCTTCAAGCAAGTGACCCAAAACTCAACACTGAACTCAAGGTTCTGCCTCACCAGTGCTGAGTACAGAGGGACAATCACTGCCCTGGTCCTGCTGGCTACACTATTGCTGATACTGGCCAGGATGCCCTGGGTCTTCTTGGCCACCTGGGCATCTGTAAACTGACTGATCCCCTTGTCCAGTTCATTCATAAAGACATTAAACAGGATTGGGGAACATTACTTGTGACCAGCCACCAATGGGGTCTGGCCATCCAGCCAGTTTTCTACCCAGTGAAGAGAAAACCCACCCAAGCTGTGAGAAACCAGTTTCTCCAGCAGAATGCTGTGGGAAATGGTATTGAAGGCTTTATTAAAGACAACATGCACAGCCTTTCCCACATCCATTAAGTGGGTCACCTTATCATAGAAAGAGATCAGGTTAGTCAAGCAGGACCTGCCTTTCCTAGACCCATGTTGGCTGGGCCTGATCCCCTGATTGTCCAGCATGTGCTGTGTGATAACACTTAAGAAAATCTGTTCCATAACTTCTACCAGCACTGAGTTCAGGCTGACAGGCCTGTAGTTCCTTGGATACTCCTTCCAACCCTTTTTGTGGACGGGCATCACACTGGCCAACCTATAGCTGGGTTACTGAGGCTGTTCACTACAGGTGAGATTGCTGTGGCACCACCCTGAAGTTAGAAAGACAGGGAACTTCTGATGATGGTTCCTGGTTGGCTTTTCCTGACCCCTACAACCTTAGCCAATGGATGGCAGTACCAATTTCCACTGCTATGCAAAGAGAATAGGTTAAAATTCTTTCACATTGGATTCTTCAGACCACAAATTATAGTAAAAAAAATATAACTATTTTAAAAGATACTATAGCAGTCTGCCTCATCATAAAATTTCACTACAGAAACTCCATACTGGACAGCATTTTGGTTTTTACATTCTAGAACTAGAGATGACTATTTCACTGAAAGTGAAGGAAATCTTTTGTTATATTTTCACCATATGAGAGACTGGTCACTTGGTCCATAGAAGAGCTAGCATCTGCTTAAATTTTCTTGCCTTCAAGCAAAAGGTTGGGGTGTGAATGTATCTATTGCTATGGCAAACTGCAGGTTGGGGGAAAGTACTTGAGATGTAATTAACATTGGAGAGTTAAGAAAGAATTGCTAAGCACCTCTTTGTTAGAAGACAGTATCTATAATGATTCAGGGTCTGCGGGGTCAGCTTACAAAGGGCAGATTTTGGTGCACCATAATTACAGAAATAGACTGAAATACTTTTACAGAATGAAGTATTTTTTTTGGTAAAAAGACAGAAGTGTGCATAATAAAAAAAAAAGTTTCTAACCATATATAACATAAGGGTCAAGCCAAGAAACAAGATGTGTATTACAGTCTGAAAACTGGTACAGTGGGGCATTTCCAAAGTGGCATATGGAGAACTTCTCTGGCCTGAAACTTTATAGCAAAAACTGGTTCAACAAAGTACTCATTCTGCAGAGAAGCTAGAAATTATAATTGGAATAAGATGAATTGTTTCAGATGAATGCACTCCATGTAAAGAGTAAGTGGGCAAACTCAGATGACCTGAAGATTGAAAACAATTCAATTGCCCTACAGCTGTCCAGTACGTCACATAACCAACGTGTGGTGGGCTTTTTGTTTGTTTATTGGGGGGGTTGAGTTTTTTTTGGGGTGGTTTGTTTTTTTTTTACTGTTTTAATCTTCCTTTTATGCACAGGAGGCTGGATCATACTGGGCAGTGAAGGGTTCAATAACCAAATTATCTTTTCATTTCTACAGAATATATATCTTCATATATGGTTTGATACTCTCCTTGAGGAACTGCATTTGGAATTCCACAAATAATTGTTTCTTTGACAAAACTGCCTCCTCTCCCAGCTGTCTCCTACTTCTGGACCCACTGGGAATTCCACAGTGGGTGTTTCTTCTGTCTCACTCATTTTTATCATCTTGCCGTAAGATTTGAGATGGAAAAACCATGGGTAGAAAAATCAGACTGTAAAAGCTTCTGGATTGGCTCAACTCAGAAACATGTAAAGAAATAACTTCCAGCTAACATTAGACAATTTCTAAAATTTTCCACGTATTTCCAAGGTAAAATGACCACAAGAAAAATTCTTCAACAGACACTTACAGGCAATTAACTATACAGGAAATACCAAAAAATACTGTTACAGCAATCATGCTAAGTTAATTAAATAAAAAGTCAAAACTGGAGTAATTCTAAAGCTTATGCTTAATAGAAAAGGCTAGTCATTAAACCGAGAGTGTAAGACGGAAGGCACATTTGGGATAGGTTTTATTTTATGAGGTTTGGTACAGCTATGATGAAGGCATGGTGACATGGATTTCATACTTCTTTACTGTCCATATTTTTTGTCATATTTGTGTTATCATATTGCCATACGATAGTGCCCTATTCTGTGTTTTTTGTGGGGAAATGAGTCTTGTTGTCAGTGGTGTACACATGCTATGAATCATTTTCTAACCAAAATTGTGGTTTGTGAGACTCCTCATCTGCCTCTTAAAACACTGCTAATTGTTGCAATCAGTAGTTTGCATTTCAGAATGAATAGTTCAACATAAGCATAATTCGGAATCCTATTTTCTTGCTCTGACAAGAGTATTTTTTACTTACCCTGATGAAGTATTTTCTTGTGTAGTCTGTCAGACAGTGCTTACTTGTTGAGGAAACTGCATTTGTATTGTGCAGGTGGAGCTCTGCACAAGCAAGGATTTAACTACCTCAGAAACTCTAGTAAAATAATTTGTAGATCTCATGATTTCTTTTTGTCATTATGAGACACACAAATATAACAGGGTGAACTAAACAGCTCCTTCCTTAAATAACCAGTTTAATGATAAAACGTAGAATTAAATGAGAAAATTAATTATATATCTAGCAGTGGTTTAACTATTCCTTTCTCAAAAGTAGATAATAACCTTCTCTACAAAGGTATTTAAAAAGATGAATTTGTCTTTTAAGATTAACCAAAGGTAAAGATTCTATTTAAGAATTACACCACAAAGGACTTATGAGATCAGAAGAGCTTTGCAAACAATACAAGAAAAAAAGAAAAAGATATATTTGAGATTTCAAATCCTAGTAAATATGTTCTGGAATATCTTGTCACAATGTCAAAAGTAGAAAACCTTCAAGATGTGGAAAAATACTTATAAAGATGGAAGCATAGCACACTTTCTTAAGCTAAAACAAGCTAAGCAATCTCATGAAGGTGATGAGAAAATGAAAGAATGACAGTCATAGATACTTTAAATTGGGTAAGCCATGACAAAATATGTTTTCCTCTTTCCAGAAGAAAAGAAAATAAAATGTTCAGCAGCAAACAAGTAACAGCATGCTTTGATCCCATCACTCAACCTACAGTACAGCTCTTTCCTGTTCATGTCTGCCAGCAAGATTGCCACTAACAACAGCAATCAGACTGAACAAACAGAAGCCGAGAGGAACATCAAGAAAAAGCAGCCTTCCACTTCAGTGACAAAGAGATGAATTTTGCAATACTGGTGATAGCAAATGAGATTAATGTTTTCATTATCATCACTTTTATTTGATACTGAATTGTCTATAGTATACTGATGGCTTATCCTGTCAGTAAACTGCCTTTGATTTACTTTTGTGAACAAGGAGGCTTATGCTAAATTTGGCAAACAGAGAAATTACAAGATTCATTTCAATTCAACATTCTTGACGTTTATTTCTGTCTCCAGGCTTGCCCTTTAAATATTCCTTCTGAGAAAGTAGGATGCATCATGTCCCTCAGCCTTAAAGACTTAAACATTATGCTGCTAATTCTGAGCCTCTATTAATTTTGGGAATAAGGTTCTTGAATTTTTCCAAAAGCCAGTGCATTAAAATAGTGCAGGCTCTACTGAAGGATTCCACACAGGAAGACAGAAACATTATAACTAAAGCAATTAGTATACAGCCGGGATCATCTTTTTTATTTTTCTTTTCTTCTTTAGTAAACATAAAGTCAAGATTAAGGACCACCTTTGTTTATTTTTCTATGTTTTTTTCTTTTAACCATATTATCTGCTGAAGCATGATAGACATCTTGTTGCATAAGTGACTCCCTAAATCATTAAAATGTGGCTTCCAGTGTTTTTCTTCCTTTACATTATGAATTATGTTTGGTCTTTTAAGATAAAAATGCTTGCTTGTCAGACTGCCAAGTTGCATAGATCATGCTGATGTTACATTTACTTTGTTTTGGTAATAGAGTCAACTTATACAAGTCAATGGAAAGAACATAGTCAGCTGTCTTGCATCTACAACAGTACTCTTAGCATAATAACAAAAAAAACCAGTAACATTTAATTACAATTTGATAGCTCTAGGTACTGCATCTGACCTGTGATCTTTTGCAGGTTACCAATAAAAAGCAATGCTTTTGCATTGCATGCTTTAGGTTGGATTCTTCAGATGATTACACTTGATTAAGAATATATATGTTGATAAATTATCAGGCTCAATACTAGTATAGCTGAATGCATGAAGATGAAAACAACACTGGTGACGTCATGTTCTTTGGCAGGCACAGTGTCTGCTGATACCATAGTATGCATGTGAGTTACTATCTAGTATTGACCTAAAAAGATGGTTGTGAATGCTCCCTGCTCTAAGTTTTTTTTTTAGATATCCATGTAAAATTTAAAATTCATGACACTCATTTTCTCAATGCTTTTGTAGGCTACATACAGCTTACTGAATGCTTAAATGTCATAAAGTAAAAGAAACGCTTCATTATTTTCTCTGCTGTTAAAACTGACTGAGCAGTAAGGTTTGTGCATGTTAATGCAGTCACATCCAAGGAAGTAGTACACCATTTTCTAAAGGACACAAAGATAAAGGAAAACTAGAATGCAACCAATTAAGCATACCTGATAATAATAAATTTGCTTTTGAATATCTACAAGTAGGTTTGGTTTCTCTGCCCCCATTAATAGTTTATTTTCTGGTCAGGTGCACTATTGATTATCCTGCACTGAAACTATTTTTTCCTCATTAGCTTTCCAAACTTTCTTGCTTCAGTTTGCTTCAGATACAAAAGCTGAGAAAGATTATGTGAGACTTGTTGCTTAGCAACACTCCTGTCCCTAAAATGATAATGGCTGAGCACTCCATGTCATCTTCTCATGAAGGAAGTCAGATATCTGTCCATTTGCTCCACAGCGTTTCAGGATTTCTTTCTCTCTCTTTCCCTCCCCTCCTCAATTAAGAAAGAAAGTCTAATTATTCATTAACTCACAGTTTATATAATGCACATGCAACTTATACTTGCTCTTTATATTTGATGCATGTGTATTTGTCCATGGGAAAACAAGTGCTTATCTTTCATCTCTCTGCAGAGCAAGAAAAAGAACCTAAAAGTGCTGACAGGTAGCAAAATTAATGGAAGGATGGGAGAATGGAGAAGAGAAAATGAAGGTTTTGGGGGAGAGCAAACCCCATCCTTTATTATAGTCTGAAATAATCTTACCCTTTGACGAGGATTTTTGGCCCTTCTAGGAAGAATAGATGCCTGGCCCCTTAAGTCCTACAGAATTAAAGAGTGCAGAGGCTTGAAGAAAAAGAAATGAACTCTCTATTTGACAACAGTTAACATTTTGTTTGTTTGGTTGGGTTTTTTTTAAGAGCCAGTGATTCATTCTTAATGAACCTTCATCTCTTTGTAAAACCAGTCCATTTACATTCCTGCTATAATTGCCCATAAATAAAAATCCTTCTATTTTAATAAAATTAACATGTCATTTAGGGGATGAACGTACATACTGTACAGAACAGGTGACAGGTCCTACAGGAGAACAATTTGAACAAACACTGAGAGAATATGAACAACAAGAAAACTAAAGAGAACAGTGATGTATTTTAACCATACAGCCAGTTGCTCATTCCAGTGGGCTGAAATAAAGACAGATTAATAGGGAAAAACCCCCTGCATACACAAGCAAAGCAAAACAAGAATTCAGTCACTACTTCCCATGGGCAGGCGGGTGTTCAGCCATCTCAAGGAAAGCTGGGCTCCATTGCACCTAATGTTTGCTGAGGAAGACAAACACCATCACTTGTTCCCTCCTTTCTCTGTCTTCCCCAACTTTATGTGCCGAGCATGACTACCTGGTGTTGTCATATGGTGTGGGATATTTCCATCACCCTGGCTCTAGACCTTCACCAACTTCTCAACAATATAAAGCTAAGGAAAAAAAGAAGGAAGGGATGGATGTTCAGAGTGATGGTGTTTCTTTGCTTGTACGCAAAACTTTTTCTATTAAACTGTCTGTGTCTCAACCCATGGAATTTGTTGTTTTTACCCTTAGGATTCTCTCACCCATTATGCTGGGCAGAGTGAGAAAGTGGCTGTCTGGGGCTTAATTGCCAGCTGGGGTTAAACCATGATGGAATTGCAGAGTAAGGGACATCTCTGAAAAGTAGAAGCAGCTTTTCTGTAGATGAACCTCCACCAGAAATTTTCTGGATTAAAGAAAGGAAATATTGGCTCAAAGAATCCAGGGTTTTCAAAATCTCTTTCAGTTAGTAGTTTGTCTAGTGGATTGACAAGAAGCTCTTTTTGTGGAGGATTTGGCTTGCTGAGTCAAGGGGGATGAAATTACCAGTGTGACATAGATGTTGCACTTGTGATCATGCTGGGGTTTGTATTTTAGCTGAGAAGGCACAGGTGATATTCTTGACGGTTATTCCACCTCAGATCCTTGCTCTCTGCTATTCACTGAGATGCCAGATAAGGAGAGATAGATGGGGCCAAGATCTCCTCATCAGCCTCAGTGTTTCTGTAAAAGGTTGAAGGTCACAGCAATCTGTCTGTCATGCTGGCTTTTCATGCTTATGCCTGAGTGCACTCCATCTTGCAATCACATTATGCACAGCTGACACAGCCAAGTTATATATGAAGTGGAAAGAGTTCAGTGTTCACTGAAACTCTTTAGTCTTCAAAAGCTGGCCTGTGATTTTTCAGGCAGGGCATTTGACCCAAGAGACCAGAGAATATAAAACATAAGCCAGACACAGATAGGTATCTTCAAGCCAGGTGAGGTGGGAGTAATACAAGTACAAAATACCAATGACAGAGGCTTGAGTACTTACTAGATATTTTGAGGCCTTTATAGTGTTCTTGCTCACAAACAAAGGTATCCTGGTGACATAAGAACAATCTGCTATCATGGTAGTACATTGCTGAGTGATCCACATTTTTCTACCTGATACAAATATTTATTAATAACCTCAGCTGCTATTTTTTTCTTCTGTTCTCTATGGGTATAGGAAAGTCAGGTCCTGCCTGACCAACCTGACTTCCTTTCATGACCAGATGACTGTTCTCTGTTCTACACATTTGCCTTCATACATAACCTAGTTTGTATTCCTCACTATCAAAATAATGAATATAACTGTGTGATACACAGTTATAACTGTGATAATTGTGTGAATATAGATGTGTGATACATCTCTTGGAGTCTAATGTAGCCCCAAAATTATATATGTATAAAAGCTAGCAGGAAAAAAAGCCTTTAAAAATGTCTTCCACTGCCTTTCTGAAAGACAGAAGCATGTACATTTAATGGTTTGGTCTCCCAATTTATTACAGTCAGTCCAAGTTGAATGCTCTTTTCCAGAATACATTAGCTGCTGTAGCACACGCCAGGAAAGTGGGCTTAATAAGAGTGATGTGATGATGCCTGTATGCTGTGTTAAACAAAGGATGTCACTCTAATATAAAAGTCACTGTATGTATCAGAATCTTTGTATTCTGACAGAATTTATAATGTGCAAAGTAAAACAAGAATATGTAATTTTACACATGCTTTTTGGCTGCTCAAATGAGCTAAATCAAAAATACATAGCAGTTTTTAATTCAAGGGCAGTAGAAGAAAAAACTCTCCCTTTACTTGTCCATCTCTTCCTCTTGTACTCTGTATTTCTTTTTCTCGTCATTGTTACCATGGCCTTTCCTGCACAGCTTTCACATGTATTGATTTCCTTTTGGCTATCTACACGCATAACCTGCCATTACCTGTATTTACCCAGAGTCTCCTCTTCCTCAAATTAACATGGCCTGCTACATTTCAAATGAGGTTGTAGAATTCCAATATAACTGACAGTATCATTAGTGGCTAGGATCACATTGTCTCTCTTCTTCCACTGACCTCTTCCTCCCTGTCACCTTTCTTTTAACACTTCTACCACATCATTCAGTTATGGCAGTTAACCATTCAGCTGTACCAATAAGTTGCATATCATCTTGCAAAAAAAAAAAAAAAAGGAAAAAAAAAGGAAAACAAAATTTAAAAAAGGGGAAAAAAAAGAAAAAAAAGAGGGAGGTGCTCCAGCGGGTAAAAAATTGGAAGCAAATAGAGAAAAAAAAATTGGAAGCAAATAGAGAAATCAGGGGTTTTGCTGTCTGTGTGTTGCTCCCTGAGTCTGCAGTTGGTTTCTGTGCTCTAAATAGGTTTAAGAAGTCACAGACCATCCTTCCCTGTTACTTCCCCAGAGTCACTACATATTGAATTGATTACTGAATAACCTTATCATGCAACCACCAAAACTTTTGTGTGAGCACAGAACATGAATTAGTGCAGTGGTCAAGTAAGTTAGAAGGGAGAAGCAAGGACAGACCACCTCTGCTGTCAAAAGGACATTTGTGAAAAAGCACTTAAAGAATTAATCTTTCTAATTTTGAGGTTAGTATAAGTCTGGCAGAAGTGATAAGGTATCCAGTCTGCTGGCTAGAAATGCTCCTGTATTCAAAATAATTGCAAATTAAGAAAATAATTGGGTTTCACCTGAACTTGCACCAGGTTTTGAACCAAAGTCCATCCGTACCAAAATCATAAACTTTCTTCTATGAAACTTTTGCTATTAGCCTGCAACAGTAATGTTTTTGTCTTCTGGACAGCAAAAGGATTTGGACGGGAAAAGACACTCCACAGTATGGTTTTACTCTACCTTCCCAACACTTACTGCCAGGTTGCAAGAACAAGACTTGACTGTTATAGCGACTCAGGCACCCACTCTGACTTTACACACCTATAAAACCAACAAGACCACTACTTTTGCCAAAAGCTACCAAAACAATCTGGCTGATCTGGCTCCTGCGTAACAACTGTGAAAATGAAACTGAATAAAACATTCTTGGCATAAAAAGAGGAGGTGACCATGCTGACAATATACTTGAGAATTTCTGTTCAGCCTTAATAATTTCATTACTTTACATTTTAAAATCAATCATTTTAGTCTTGGTGTTATCATGTTAGTATCTCTGCAATCATTATTTTTTAACACATACCTTCCAGTAGATTTCAGGAAATATCTTGTTATTTTCTATTGTTTTGTCAACATTTTATTTAGTTATTAAAAGTTCAAGATAATTTTTTTTATTTTTAAATTATTTTTTCTTCCTTGAGATTTGTTTTACTAGAAGTTCTGCTTTATCTTTTCCTTTATAATACTTTTTCCTTCACTTTTTATAGTGATAATTTTAGCTTCATGCTTTCAAGGTTATTTGATTCATTGCCTTCCTGAGAGTATTTTTGCGTGGTTCATTCATCAGGATATCTTCCATATACATTCTTTTATTTTAATACTCCCTGTCAGTTCTTGTTCTGTTAATATTTCTCTCTTTCTTATCAGTCAAAATGCTAATACTTTCCCCATTGTGATGGTCCTGCTGGTATCTCATTAAAACATGGATCACACTTATTGCAGAAATACAAATAGTTGCCCATTAATTATCCTAATAATAAACACATTCCCTTCCCCTTGCCCTTCTTTCTCTTGTCCTTCCCCTTGCCTTGCCTTGCCTTGCCTTCCCCCACACCCCTCTTCCTAGCACAGTTGTCTTTGTAAGTAAAATTTATCCTGTGCTGAAAGGTGCCACCCTCTTTTTTCTCCCAGGTTAGCTAATGAACCAGCATTTGTGGTTTTTGGAGACAAGCAGATTCTACTTTGAATTCCTGTTCTGAGCTCTGTTCTGGGAGGACTACAAAAGTATTGCATATATTGGAATGATGTACCAAAAAATGCTGCGCACTAGAGCAGGACAGATAGAAAAACACAATTCTACACTTCTGCTGTCATGTTTCCTGCACCTGAACATCACAATAGCCCCACCTGCAGTTTTCACAATGTTCTTTGTCTTTCTCTAATCTCTGGACCAGAAATTGACTCAAATGACTTGCCAAGGCCTTATAATGAGATTGCAACCTTGTTTGAAATTCCCTTTAGCAGATTATTGTTGATGGTCAATTTCTTGATCATCTTGAATACTCTGTCTTTCCACTACCATGTGGCTGAGGAAGGTAGACACTCCAAGAAGCCATGAGTCTGTCTTCTGTGATGATCTTTGGAAAACATGCTGCTAATTGCCCCAACTGTGATTCTGTTTGACTGACAGATTTAGGAGGCAAAGCACTGTCCCTGAAGTTCATCATGATTTGCAAGTGAGCCCTCTGGCTTTCTTACTGAGTCACTATGCCAACCAGTAGTAACATTTCTCACTAAATGGGTAATATGGTCTATTAGTTTTTCACCCTTCAGCGCATGTGGCTGTAAATGGTTCACAATGCATTAATTTTAGTTTGCCATAGAATACAGCTCTCCCTCTCCTACTGTTCAGACTAGGCACATATATATGAATTAGATGTGTACGTAGCAATCATACTGTAGAACAGTGTCACTTGTACATTGTAATCCTTCATGTGATTTCCTGTGTTATTTTTTGTTGTTTTACCAATACATAGGCATTTAGTTAAATCATGCTTTGTAGCTGTATACATTTTAATTAAAAACTGGTCATGTTTTGTGTTCAGAATGTACACCATATGGCACTCAGGTGTGGTTTTTTAACTGGAACTGTTTCTACAACACAAAATACCAAGAGAGTGTCAAATAATAAGAAAGCAAAGTTTTTGTATGGAAAAGGTGGATGTCCACATAATGATAAGTAACTACAGTTTTGAGAAGTCTATGGGATTCTTCTATTACATTTTTGTCAGAAAATTAGTGTGTCTCTCAGTGTGAAGTTCTAGCACTCATGCAAATGCATATATATTGTGTTGGTGTGCTGGGTCTCTCCATAAAACACAGACTTCTTATAGTACAGACATTATTGAACAGAAATTTTTATCTCTGAAAAGCCTCATGCTATTGTCTTCTTGCAAATAGGCAACTAGTTAAAAAATGAAATAGAAACCAGTCTTCATGAACATCTCCAAGGTCTCTGTGTTTAATAAAAAATGTGTTTAAGGAAAAGACAGACCAGCAGTACATGTGGGTGGGTTCAAAGATTACTTACATGAACTCAGTCCATACAGTTCTGTGGGACCTTGGCAGGGGACCTGAGCCATCTGGGTGATGTTCTTGTAAGGGCACTGTCAAATATCTTGGAACATCTGTGGAGATTAGGGCAGATTATCAACAGTTTGAGAAAGGCAAACTTTTGAAACTTCATGCACAGTTTCAAAAAGGACAAAAAAATGTAGTGCAAGCAACAGCCAACCAGTCAGTCTCATCCCTAAAAGAGTAATGAAGTGGATCCTCTTCAGGAATGTCTCTAGGCACATAAGGGAGAAGCAGGTGATGGGAACAGGCACTGTGTCCTGAGCAGAAGCTGATGCCCAACCAACCTTGCTGCTTTCAGTGATAAAATGGCTGGATTTGTGGATAAGGGGGGAACAGGAGATGTTAGCAGAGCTTCCAGCAATCTCCTAAAATGTCTTTGAAGCCAAGCTGGAAACTAAGGTGTCTGGATGGCTTTCCTATCAGGTGGCTGGGCATTTCAGCTCAGAGTGGGAACCACACTGTGTGTGCCTGGAGGCTGATATCTATGGGGTCTCATCGAGCATCTCCTGGGGCCTGTCCTGTTTATGATCTCTATCTCCTACCTGGGGAGGTCATAAACTGCACTCTGTCAAGATTCCAAGGGCAAAGACCAGTTGATGACCACACATTTTCAAATTCCTCTCTGATCAAGAATTGGAGAAAATCAGTTTATTTATTTATTTTGGCAAAATATATGTTAGCTGCTACAAGAAACCTTTTCCTGCTGGCTGTGCTCCAGATACTCTCTAAGAAAATCAGTATCATGAGTCTTAAAAATGAATTAGAAAAACCCTTCAGATTATGAGGAGTCCTTGTCCTACCTCCTTGTCAGTTCAAGTTCCTTTTTTGGTGGAGTCTGATCTATCATTTTACTTTTCTCTGGTTTCCTTTAGATGCAGTATTCTATGGTTTAGAATGACATGTCACCTGCAGTGATGGTTACATTAGTTAAAGAGTTTTTAAAACTAGTTTTATAATTTTTTATGGATACTGTTTTCAGAATTTTTACCTAGATAAAAAGTAGCTTTTTTCTTTATTTTTTATTAAAATGTTAGTTCAGTCAAAAATTTAATAGCAAAGAAAGATGCCTCATCCACTACAAAGATGTATTGATCTGCATGCCTATTCAAGAGTAATGTCAAGGGAAAATTTAAGCAGTCAACAATTTTTTCTCTTGGAGAAAAATCACAGTTATACACAAGTTACCAGTGTTTTGAACAGTGTTATTTTTAAAATTGTGAGTTTAATAGTGTTCAAGTTAAGCAAATATGAAATCGAAGCTGAAAATCATTCTTTTTGTGTAGAAAAGAACTTTTTTGTCACAGCTAAATGCTTGAATTGTAGGCCCTCAGAGTAATAGAACAATCTTAGCAATAGAATGCTAAGAAATTCTAATAAATTTTGCTTACTCTCACCTGGATTCATTTAGGATCCACCTTGGCATCTTGTACATGTACCTGGCACCTCTTCTATGCTACTTGGCACTATCTTAATTCTAAAAGTGAAGATAACTAACTAGCTCATTGTTAGATTTACCCTCTTTCTGTCCATGCCCATAAGGCAGTTATCCAAATAATTAGGTTCTCTGACCTCTTAAATTAGATTTGGCAGCATTCTTCCATCTTTATTGACCCTCTTATTCACCTTAGCCTAAAATAAAACTAGAGATAGAAAATTTAAATTAACATAATATTTATTTGAAAAGTACTGTGTCTAATGCAGATCCAATGCAGCTATTGTACTGCCTAACCCTTGCCTTCCAGAGATCCCAAGAGTATTTTATACCCATGTTCTAAATAATTTATTCTCAGCTCAGATTTCACAAATGCCTAAACTAGAGCACTTTTCATTTTTATTTTGAATTAACAACATTCAGATCTGAATAATGTCTTTTAGGTAGAACCCTGTGTTATGATCTGATTAGTGAGAGATGCCTCTGCATGAATTGAGAGATATATATGAAACCACATGCTGAAATCAATTACACAGATTTTATTCAACAGTTAATGTGAGGTAGAGAGATAGAAAGAAATAGAAAAGAGGAGGGGAATTGTGAATAGAGAGAGAGATCCAGTCACCACCCATAGATCCAGTGACTTCCCATTGATCCTTCTTCACTCTGGGCATCTCAGTGGTGGGGGTCCTGGAGTCTTTCTTCTGAGGGTACCACCTTCATACAGTTCAAGTTCCAGGTATCCATGGGGTGGATGCTCCCATGGCACAGATATTCCCATAACTTGGAGTGCCATGTGTCTGAGCAGTTACTTCCTTTCACACAGTTTGCCACAGTGGGAATTTTTGGTGTGGATGCATTGACTAGGATGTGCTAACCAGATCTCACATCCGTCAGCAAGTTCATTTTCACATTTCATTTAAAAAGGATCTTAAAATTTTCATGACTGTAGATCTTCAAAAGGAATTGATCAATCTTGCTGAAGTAGGACCATCTATTGGCATGATCAATAGACCTTGTCTCAAAAGATTTCACTTATGAGGAAGAGAAGAAAAGGATTTATTAGAAACAAAACTCTTGGGATCATGATGGATCCACGGTTTTCTATATATGTGGTGGTCAAATGTCCAATAACTGACATTTATGTCTTACTTAAAAGAAAAAATGACAAATGGACAGTTTTATACTGGGTATTAATGCCTTAGCACAAGAACTCAGGGGAGGAAGTTTGTCAAAGGTGAATGAAGACCACCATCAAAAGCCTTGGATGCTCTTTCCCGAGGAGTGATACAATCAACTGATCTGTTACACTACAGGCACACACCCACCCTGAAAATGAAGGGATGCTCAAAACCAAAGGTGTTACAGCTACAGCAGCAGTCCTTCGCATAAAATATAAAGCACTAGATAATTTGCACATAGTTGTAAGATTTTTGTAAAAGAGATTACAGGCAAAAGAGTTTTAAACAAAGGAACAGAATAGTTGAAGCTGAACCCTTCAGAACTCATCTGACGTGCCTGTAACAAAAATGTTTTGCTTAGTTCTAAGGCTGAAAGAAAGCAATGTTATTTAAATCAAGCCCTGACTAGAAAGTGCTGTGGCTCTTATTCCATTCAAAATATAGGTCAAGTCACCCCAGTAAGACAATAATCTTTTTCACTGGGTAGTTTTGATTCATAAATAGTTCTTTGCCTTTAATCTAATTAAGTAGAGAAGAAAGCATTTTGCTTTCTTATAAGAAAAAGGATTACTACACTATCTCTTTTGTGAGATACAACAGAATAGAAATTAGCTGTTTCATCATAAAATTTCCAAGTCCTAATTATTAGTAAATTCAAAAGAAACTTCACTATTTATTCATTGTTTCACAAACTCTTTCTGACATCTTTGTTCACTGGACCTCAATCTTACCTCAACTCAATCTCACTCAGTAGTGGACGGACACTAAATCCCCCTGTGTGTCAATCAATTGTGGTTCAACTATGGTGGAGAGAACTTATAAAGTAAAAGTGAGAAAATCCTTGGGTTAAGATAAGGAGAGTCTGATAGTAAAAAACCACCACGACCACAGCAAAAAAACCAAAAAACCCAAACCAAACTAGCAAACCAAACAAAAAAACCCAAACCAAAAATAACCCCACAAAAGTAAAAAACAAAGCCAAAGTGGGGGGAAAAAGTGAGAAAAAAAGCCCTTTAATTTTTCACTACCAGCCAACTGGTGCCTGGCAATAACAGTCCTGACATACCTGCTCTCCCCCAAGTTTTTATGACTGAGTATAATACCATAATATATCGGGTGTCCCTGTGGACAGTTGGGGTCAGCTGCCCTTCCCAATTTACACCCCAGCCTGCTCACTGGTGGGGTGGGGTGAGGAGCAGAAAAGGCCTTAGCTCAGTGTAAGCCCTGTTCAGCTGTAACTAAAATATTGTTGTGGTATCAGGACTGTTTTCAACACAAATCCAAAAGACAGCCCCATAAGAGGCCTGCAAGAAAAATTAATTTTATCTCAGACAAAACCAATATGGAATTTTGAAAAATCCCACCTGCCAGAATCAAGTACAATAGTATCAAAAGGCTTACTTATTTGCTTATTTATTTATCTGACAAAGTGTACAATCAGATGACTGTGATTTTACCTTTTCCCACTTCTCTCCATACAGGACGTGTGATCTCCTCCTCTAGAGCCTTTGTGTGAGCAACCAATTTAATTTTGATTTTTTTCTCAACATTGTTTGACCAGAGGCATGTGGCTAAGGGGCTGCATACATGCCGTGTGCAGGAGGCAGCTAGGAGAAGTTGGAGAGAAGCTCTGTCTCCAGGGAGACTTTGCCTGACATAACATACCAGAAGTGTCTCACACATAGAGGAAGACTGTATTTTTTAGACACAGGCATTATTGTTGTCACTTATTTTAATTTATGCTGGAAAGATAATTTTCCTTTCTTTTTCATTCTCATCCTCTCACATTCTCTTTATTTTCCAGATTTTCAGGCCCACCTTCTGAAATGATGACTTTAACAATTTTTCAGTCTTGAAATCTTTTTTTGCCTTCAACAGACTCAGTATATTGATTGCATTTTACCCCAACAGACCTTCCCACCCTGCATCCTTCTTTGCCACACATTGCCATTTACATGAGAAAGATCAGCAGTTGAGATAACTCGCCAGTTTGCCGTCTCCAACAGCAATGTGCCATGTACAGCTGCAAGGAAACACAATCCTTCAGGCCAGAATAAGGCAACAGCCAGCACAGCATTTACAGTAAGTCCAACCTAAACAGACTGAGATACAATTTTCTGTAAAAAACCCCAAAACCCAAAAAAACAACAATACAAAAAGCAAACACCACCAACCAACCAACCAACCAACCAACCAACCAAAAAACCAAAGCGACAACAAAACAGACAAACAAACATAAACCCAACAACACCCTCTCCCAAGCCTTCGGAGATATGGAGTGTAAAATCACTGTTTAATTAGTGAGACCAACTCTCTAATTGCAGGGCTGACCATGTAATATCTGTTGCTCTGATGTTTCTGTCTCAAAACAGCTTTATTCATGTGTTGATATAATGACGGGCAAGAAATATATGATTTTTTATTTCTCGTTTAGCAATACTTGCACAACAAATTATGTATCTCTTTCAAGAGAGCATCTCCAAAATTTTTATTATTTCTCTCTTATAAAAAAATATACTTGATGTTCTAAAAGAAATAAAATCTTTACAAGACATGTGGCATCTACCTCCTTCCTTTTTAAGAAGAATAAGCTGAGTTTTACAGAAGAATAAAAAAATTTGAGTTACCTTGCCACAGAAAAATACCACTTAGAACTTATTTTGTCCTGTGTTTTTAAACAGTTACTTATAATCTGTACTAATCAAACTCACTCTTTCTCTTTCGGAACATAACTGCTGCCTTCTTTTAGCTCTCTTGTTTACTAGAGAATCTTTGTGTAGTTTCTCCTACTCCTTCTACCTTTGAACTACAAAGAAGGCAGCTCTTGATTTATCTGGTTTAATGAGGTTCAGCCTCTGGGTGCAGTCTCTAACCCAACTGTTTCACACAATTCCAAGTTAAATGAACCTTCCCCGAAAAAGAAGAGAAATAGAAGACCTACTAAGTAGAGTGTTGGAAACCATACGAGTAAAGCCCCAGGTTTCCTATTACGTGGCAATCATTGGGCATGAAATGCAACCACATTTAACACGGAAGTAGCTGAAGCAAATCAGTTTGCTTGATATGAAATAATATAAGCATATTTCCAACACTGAAGCCATCTAAGAATGTGGGAGGTAGGAGGGACTGATCTGCTGTAATATATGGTATGATTAATCTTCACTATTTTTCTTTTCTTTTTATTTCTTTTTTTGTTGCTGTTATTTTGTTGTTAGGATTGGGTTTTTGTTTTTACCACAGGAGTAAATGTAGGAGCATTACAGCACATTCAATAACAGCTCCCTGTAAGATAGAAAGTTAAAAGGCAATACTCCAGTCTCCCACAAGCAATACTTGTCAGAGGAAGGTTTNTATGTATGTATGTATGTATTTATGAAAAAAAGATATTCTTTTATTATCAGAGGAGCTGAATGTATTAATGTATTGGTCAGACTTTGCCCCTAGCACTGACATTCATAAAAGCTTTGTAAGGAATAGGATCTGTTCAGATGTGAGTAAAACAATCAAAGGCCTATGCCACCTTCTAAACAAGAGAAGCTATGATAAATGTCTTCTCCAGCAAATCACTCCATAATGCTTGAGGTCCAAGATATGCCTTACATACATCAAGTTGATTTGATAGCTATCAGTAATTTCCCACTTCCAAGAAGCCTACATCCAAATATCCTGCCGTTGCCTAGGGTATTTGGTTTGACGGTACATCAGATTTAATGGATGCCTCTCAGTATTTCTATTTATTTTTCTATATATTGATGTTTCTGAAATTACATGATATAAAACTATTTTGCACTGAGTTTCTTGTATACTTAAAACTTCAGTGGCTGTCTATTAGGTCACAAAAAAACCCTCAAAAAAACCACAAACCAAAAACCACAAACCAAACTCGAATGTTTAGAGTCAACTTCTGTTACATTCAGGTAAAACCCCTCCAGTCAGACCAGGAATTCTGAGGTTCCTTCACATTGCAGTGATGAAGTTCTTGCAGACAACTGATAGAAATTAAGACAAGACTGTGCTCACCCTAACACTGCATGGTCCAGCTGTTGGCTAACCCCGACTGACTGCCCACCAAAGCCACTTTATCACTCTCTTTCAGCAACAGGATCAAAGATAGAAAGTGTAAAAAAGGCTCATGGGTTGAGATAAGGACAGGGAGAGATCTCTCACCAATTACCATTATGGGCAAAACAGACTCGACCTGGGTAATTAATTTAATTTATTGCCAATCAAATTACAGTAGTAATGAGGGTAATGAGAAATAAACCCAAATTTTAAAACCCTTTTCCCAAACGCCTCTCTTCTTCCTGGGCACAACTTCAGTCCTGATCTCTATCTGCTCCCTACCATTGCCACAGAGGGATGGGGACCAGGTGTTGCAGTCAGTTCATTCCATACTGTGTCTGTTTTTTCTTGTTTCTCAGCTCTCTCCCTGCTCTACTGTGGAGTTCCACCCACAGAAGACAGTCCTTTATGAAATTCTCCAGCATGGCTACTTCTACAGGCTGCAGTTCTTCACAAATTGCTCCAGTGTGGATCTTCTACTAGGCCACAGGTCCTGAGAGAAAACCTTCTGCATCGGGTCCCCTCCACAGGGTCATGATTTCTTTCGGAAACCTGCTCCAGTATGTACTCCTCATGGACTGCAGCTTCTTTCATGGAACCTTCTCTGCTGTAGGGTCCTCCATGGCCTTCAGGGTGGATATCTGCTTCACCTTGGACCTCCACAGGCTGTAGGAGAATCTCTGCTTTGGCACCTAAAATACCTCCTCCCCCTCCTTCTTCAATGACCTTGGTGTCTGCAGAGTGTTTTTATCACATTCTCTCACACCTCTCCCCATCTGCTGCTGCACAGAGGTTATTTATCCTTTCTTAAATCTGTTATCCCAAAGGTGGTACCACTGTCACTGATGGAGTAAAGGTTTGGTAAGCTGTGAATCTATCTTGGAGCCTCACTGGCTCCACTGGATATAGACGCAGCTTCTGGTGTCTTCTAACAGAAACCACCACTACAGTCAATGGCCCCCTCCTTCTCACAGCCCCAGCCACAATTACACTATCAAAACCTTGCCACACAACTCAATAAAACAACCTGATAAGGCCCAGGAGTTTGTTTACACTCAGAACAAATCCTTGTATTACAATGTGATATTTCTCAGCACATCACCTTGCTGGGAGGCCTGATGTAGAAGACAAGAATCCAACTCTGAAGATCTCTGTGAAATATTTTTGGAAGAAGCTTTACACAGTACCTCTACAGAATAAAGGAGGCTTTTTTGAAGTTAAATCAAATATTGGTAAGGAATATTTTACATTCTTTTTTTTTGGCCAAGTTTGTATGAGAGTAGTGGATTTAATTGGTTTTCCCCTGGATGGAAATGTTGTGGCTTTTTTTTTCTTTTTCTTAACAGAAGTTGTTTGTGTTAACATTGAAAACAGGCTGGGAAGCAGATGATAGGCACTGAATAAGCTGGTGAATACATTCTTTCTTTAAAGTCTTTTGACTGAAAACAGTCCAAGTGCCAACAAGGAGTGTATTGGGAAATTATGTATGTTCTTTGTGCAAGGTGTCTTAATCCAGGAGAGGCAAGCATGAGAGTAAACTGTTACTCAGTCAAAATTAACTAGTTTACTCTCTTTTTCTCTCTCTTTTTTTTTTAATAATAGCCCTGCTGATCAAACTGAAAAGTACAGAAGCACAGCAGTACGTGACACCTAGGAGACATGAATGGGAATAGAGATTGGTTAAATGGGAGCCTCATTTGAATTAAAATCTAAGTATTGTATATAACTAAAGTAATGCTGGCAGGTGGTGGTGTAGAGTGGACTCAGTAAGTCTGACATGACTGCACTGAAATATCCATTCAGAAACATGAAACTTAGTAGACTGAAAGTATATTTCCCATTATAATGTACCCAGTGACCTCTGTTGTTTCAAGATATATGGTGCTTGAGTAATTGCAAAATCACCAATAATGATAGCTAACTTTAACAAGCAGAAATCTTCTCATTAAACTACTGAGAACAGTTCTATAGCTGCAACAGAGAAGCTTATATAATATCAAGACAGGCTGATGCTCGCACACCCTTTTAGCCTGTGGATATGCCTCTGCTTTCTCCCTGCTCTTTTTCCACAGAAGTGCACTTCTGCGTCTTTCTGGCTGGCAGGGAATTGGCAGTCTGGGAAACTTTTCTCTAATACCAGTAATGATAAGCATTGCATTACCTTACCTCAGATGGAGCTGAACCCTTATTCTGACTCTGCCCAAGGTAATTCCCACCTGGGAAAGATTAGTGCCTAGCAGGACTAAACGAGGTTTTTTGCATAGGCTTCGGTGAGACAGTTTTGAATAGAGACAGATGGCAGTTCGGTGGATGTGCCAGGGCAAGGAATCAGTCAGTGGGTGCTGCTCAGGAGGCACTTGGCTCACCCTTTGCAGAATTTAGAAGTTTCATACTGACAGAATGGCTGAGAATTCACTCTTTTTATTTTTATATCTATCTATCTATATATATAATTATTTTGAGAAAGCAAGAGTTCAGAAAACATATCTGTTTCTATAACTTTTGATTAAATAAATCTATTTCTAGATTCCTTGGAGGATACTGTAAGTGCTATTTCTTCCAGGGTCCGTTGCAGGGTAAACTGCAAAAGCTGAATTCCAATTTTTCTCAGCTTTCTAATCTCATCTGCAGATGAATTTTCCCCTGAAAAAAATTCAGAAGTTCCTTATGCTTAGAGACTTCTTTCACCATGTGTTATGATCCGGTTTAAACCCAGAAGAACAAACAAAACTAAGTCTCTGTGCATAAACCGGAAAGAACTTAGGGAAGGTTCAAAATATTCCCAAAGACAAGATTAAAACCAAACGAGGTTAGATGTTGGTGCCAAAAAATTGATCTATTTTATTTAGTCGTAAAAGAGGCAACGAGAAGGAAAGAGAAAAGAAAGAAAGAAAGAGATAGAGAAAGAAGTGTGCGTGGGGGGTGCGGGGACAGGGAGAGGTGACAGGGTTTAGGTAAGAGCATATCACCCATCCAGGGTCCCAATGACGTCTCGTTGCTCCCCTCTGTCTGGTCTTCTTGGTGGTGAGGGTTCCCCGCTGCCATGCCACCCCACACGGCCACACACCGCCACAAGCCGAGGAGTACAGAATTCCGTGGATTAATAGATACACTTTGGGCAGGTGGGAACGCCCACGTGTCTCCCTTGCAGGGACCAGCTTGACACTGTCCCTTGCAACACTGAGGGTCTGTTGCATCATCTCTGGTGCTCTGGTGCAGGGTCTGGGGACCCCTTTGAGGGGGCCCTTTGATGGGCCATGTCACCCCCTCTGCTGTGGATAAGCTTCTTCCCAGGTGCAGGGCCCCTCAGCTGGGCTCCNCCTTGGAGGTGTTCAGCTTAGGCTTTGTGAATGTGCCCAGCCCTGAGCTGTTCCTTTTATCTTCATCAGGGAGCACGTCCAGGGCCTCTCAGAGCCCCATTGAGGGTGTGGTAGTCTTCTCTGCAGCTTTTGCAATACAGTTTTAAAAATCCTTCATGAAAATAAGTTTAAGTCATAAACGGTAATTTTTTCAGTCTCTGACACCACAGAAGAACTACAGCACCTAGCACTTCTTTCTTACTTGTAAGTTTATACCTGAAACGCAAATATCTCTAACAGTATTAAATTCTCCATATGACTGTTGTTTTGCTATGTGTATATTGTATGTGTATATTTGCATATGCGTATGACACAACTGGTTTAAAAACATTTAGATTCTCATGGCTGTAGCAATGTATTTTTCTCCCTAAAGAAATTAATTTGTGCTGTAAATTAGACAACACACTCAGCTGATACTGGGATCTTTTTCAAGATTGGAACTTTTGTGCATTGTTCCTATAGAATCAACATTCTTTCCATATTTATTTTAAAAAGAGCATAAGTGTCAACATAGCTACATAATCTCTATTTTCTATATATTCTAGAAAGCTTCATTACATACTAAAGGAAAAGAAAATCGTCTTCTGTTGGAAGAGAAACACAGTGGTCTTTACTGTGACTTTTTTTATTTGTAAGATATTAGAAAATACTTAGCCTCGTGTAAACCACTAATTTTATTGCATCATGGGTAACTTAAGCTCAAGTAATCTTATTTCAAAAATTATGATTTATGTTTATGTTTAGGGTTTAGTTGGGGTCTTCTTGTAATGTAACTTGAGGAAGTTTGCTGTTTTTTGCTTCCTATATAAACATCTATGGCTGGGTTCAGGTATTTATAAAAACATGGAATCAAGGTATGATAATGGATATCTTTTATTAATTTATTTTTGATATTGTATGTGTTGTCTAAATGCAGTCAGACATGGCTTTGCAGTATAAATAGTCTGGGGATAAAACTGGGAATAAAGTTTAAGCTGCTGTTCTGGGTTGCTTTGCAAATTCTGATGACAGTTTTATTGCAAGCAGAATTCTGTGGGGAAAATAAGAAAAAATAACCTAGTACCATCCTGCTCTCACTGACGAAAATCAATCAAGTAAGCTGTGTTATCTCCCTGAAGATGGCACCATAGTAACTCTGCAGTTCTCAATGGATAAAGAGATCCAACCCACATCCCGCCAATTCCCACTGTGTTCTTTCCCACCTTGATGGGTTTCTAGATTCCAGTGTACACTTGTGTATTACTGTATATATAATATTTCTAAAATTATATTATAAAATTAATATTATTTATATAATATATTTACTAGAACTAATGTTATAAATATAAATATAATTTAGACTATACGGGAGCCTTCCTGTTTTTGTACTGGGAGTAACCAGCCCAGAGAAGGATCTGTCATTATGACTGGGTCTGCACTGGCAGAAGGCATGTTCTGAAGTGGCAGCCTCATGGGAACAGAGTGGATATTTCTGACGATGTTTACCTTGTTTGCTTTCAGTACAGTACTTGGCTGCAAGGCAAGTCCTACCTACAAGCTGGTGTTTTCTGCAGATTGGAAGTTCAAATTATTTTCTCGAATACTTGAGCGTATACCTGGCAATATCCCAAAAGTACGTGGCTGCACTAAATTTCAACCCAGATTATTCAAGGTTCAAAATTCAGTTTCATGTTCTTGTTTCTTCTTGTGGATTCCAAAATTCCCAGGCGAATTTCCTTGTCACTTCCTAAGGTTTTTGGAGTAATATTATTGTGTTAGCTACAAAAACTGTAGATGAACTATAAAAAACCTCCGAAATAAAACCAATGTAAGTTTCTGTTGCTACTTTTTTTTCCTTAAGAAGAAATATCACCTTAGATATGACTGATTGGAGCTTTATGCATAACTGAAAGTGGTCATACCACTTTATTTTCTTTCAGATTCCTGCATGTTTGTCTATTTTGATTAGGTTTAACAGCTGAAGTATGCTGCTGAGTTTTAAATGTCTCATGCTTAAGTATTTTTTTTACAAAAAAATATTTTAGCTTCATATATTCCATCTCTCTGTTTCTTTATCCCACTGGAAGTTAAAATTTAGTTATTTTATGTATTGCTGTTTCACAGTTACGAGGAGCATAGTTTTAAGATTACATCATGGTTTTTTTGATACCATGTTTGAAACTTGCTATCATGTCTGGTATTGAAGCAGAATTGTGTCACAGAATCAAACAATCATCAAACCCTTTGTGTTGGATGAGACCTTTAAAGATCATTTAGTTCCAATCCTACAAGAACGTCTTCAAAGAGATCAAGTTCTGTCCAATCTGGCCTGGAATGTTTCCTTATCCACCACCTCTCTGGGCAAGGTTTCACCACAACCACCTTAATTGGAAAAAAGTGTCTACCTCATATCTAGTCTGAATCAACCCTCTTTTAGTTTAAAACCATTAACCCTTGTCCTGTCACAGTACGCGCTGACAAAAAGTCTGTCCCCATCTTTCTTACAAGCCCCCTTTTAGCACTGGAAGGTCTCCACCATAATGTCTCCCCAGAGCCTGACCTGCTCTGCGCTGAACAATCTCAGCTCTCTCAGCCCATCTTTATAGGAGAGGTGCTCCTGACCTCAGATTATTTTTGTGGCCCTCCTTTGGACCTGCTCAAGAGGTTCCTGTGTCCCTTGTACTGAGAAGTCCAGAACTGGACACAGTACTCCAGGTAGAGATACGTGATCACTGCATCCCAGGTTGCCTCCAATCCTGATGTATCTGTCTAGCTAACCTGTTTGGTAACCAACATCCCCTTTGACAGGGCTGTCTGTTACCTGGGTTAAGATGTTACCTGGGTTAAGAAGTTACCCTCAGTGCAGTCCAAGAGCCTCCTGGATTGTCTGCTGTGGCTACTCTGAGTGAATATTCTTGCTGACACATTACATGCCCTGCAAATTTGTTTGAGGTGGGATATGTTAACTACAGTTCATGTTTGAAGACTATCGTTAGTGCAGAGAGAGCAGAGCAAGAAAGGATCAGAAGTAAATGCAGTAACGTCCAATTCTACTAGGATGAAAAACTGCCTGATTTGAAACCAGCCACCTTGGGTATTTTTATAAATCATATCTTCAAATGCTTCAGCATGCCTTTGTACAGTTTAGGCTGAGTTACCTTCTGCTTACTTTCTGGTAGTTAAAAGATGTCATACTTAGAGAGTCAGATTCTGAAAATTAACTATTTTCAATGAGAAGCATTGAGATTGTCCCAAACCCTCATTTTGCTTAGAAACAGATTTTTCCTCATTTTTCCCTTCAGCATGAGTGACCAGCTGTTTTCCAAAATACTTTCTCTGTAAAATGTTTTGTAGCACTGAACAATGATCTGCATTATTTTCTATAAACCTGTATATTTCACCTTACTAAAATATACATATAGTCAAGAGCTTAGGGATGTTCTGATACTGATACACGTCTGCTTTCTCTTCATTTGGTAAGGAAGAAACTGGCTGATACGTTTTTTAAAGGATAAAAAAACATGCTTGATCCTCCAGTGACCATCTCAGAAATAAGAGCCTATTATCCCCTAGCTGAAAATGCACAAAGACCCCCAAGCATTAAAGGAGAAGTTGCCTGTCCTTCCAAAGGACACAATGCTCTTTGGGAAGGGCACTCACCAGTTAAAAGCTTAAAAGAGAAGCTTTACCCGTAACATACAAAAACACTGGCCTTCTTTTCCTTTATAACATCCCTGAGTTGATCTGAATTGGATTCCAAGTAATTTGAAGTTATCAAATAATTGCAATGACAGACTGAAGAGTCAGGGAAATATTTTGAGGACAAAAGCAAGCCCTTCAGAAATCAATAGGCCTTGAGAATATTAGCAAGTTCTTCCCTACATCTGACTTAGGGGATGAACATAATATTTCTAGAACAAAGCAACAAAGCAGATGAACTAAAGTTCAAAAAGAAGAACCAAAACAGTATTTACTTCTCCATAATAATTGTATCCCCTCCTGTTCTGTTTTTAACCAGCAATATGATGGGTGATAAGAGAGACTATATCCAGTGAAGTAATTAAGTAGTCCATAATTTTCTACTGATGCTTCAGGCAGAGACCATCAAGACCCCCAATTATGTAAACAAGCAATTTTTTCATCTGGAAAACCAGCAGACATTCATAGGGTCAGTCAAGTGAAAAGGCATCTGTAGCTAAATAATATTAATGACCTAAGCATAGACTTAACAATTGTGTTTCTAGCTCTCTGGAAATGTTTTGGGTAGCAAGTTTCTCAAAACCTAAAGCTTCATCTTCAAGTTCACTTGATTGACGTCACATCTTGATCAATTGTTAGATGTGACATCACTGTTAATGTTGCACTGTGGTAAAGAGTTGGGGGTGATGGTTACTCAATACAGAGAATGATTAGTGTGCAAAACCCCCAAATGTATTATCTATACTATATAAAAGTGGTCCATAAGCAAAGAAGAATTCATTAAATAAGTGATGGGTAAGGTTAGACAAATTACTTGTCAGTTCTGGGCTCTGAATACAAATTAGCTTCTGGCCATGATAGCTGAGAACTGGATTCAGGAGAACAGAATTTCTCTTATAGTTCTCCCCACTGTGCTCTGGATAAGTCTGTCACTCTGTCAGGAACAACTAAGAAAAGAAATGAACCATCTGCTGATAGACCTTGTAGCTGTGCTCATCTGATGTGTATTTGTGCAAGAGTTTGAAAGAAACTGGACATGATGCTTTAGTGAGAAAATGGAGCAATATGGCAATGAAGGCTATGGCTGTCATCCTAAACCATACTGCTAATAATCCAGTGTTGCAGTAGGTAAAGACCAGGAAATTAATCCAAACGCAGTCAGCAGGAAAATGTGTTATTTAATTAATTAGTTGTTCACTTATATGTCTTAATCCCATAAGGATATTGGTCAGTACCCCATCCACCCCTCAGGGTGATTGGGCGAGGTGTTAAAACATCCATTTCACCAGTGTACCATAACAAGACTCAGACAAACACCAGGTGTTCAGATAGTTACAGAAAAACATCTTATTGTTTTGATAGTTTGTGTGAGAAAGAGAAGATTCACACAGAACACTGCAAGAAGCTGGAAAATCCTTCTAACAGGCTTTTCTGTATCCACAATCCAGGAATCCTGGACAAAGCTAAAAAATTAGTGACCTACTAACAGAGTTTGTGAATGAATCCATGTGTGTTCTTTTGTTTATCTGTGCCAAAATTCAACAGTGTTACCCATTCAAAAACTGGATAAAAATGTAGACAGTTAAAAATCCTGACTATCTGGCTCTTGCTTTATAGAAGCATAGAAGAATATGAATACATGTGGAAAAACGAATTTGAAGGAAATAATGACACATGGTAAAGTACTGGTATAGACTTAGAATACTTCTATTGGTTGCGGTGAAAAATTTGAATTTACAGCAGGATGGCGGAGGACATTCTTAAAGGAATGTCTTTGCTGCAAATCATCAGGAAAAAGGCAGATATCCAGCTCTTGTTTATTTATGTTTATATCAAGTATCTAAATATTATTAATCTTCCCAACTTCTATAAGGTACTAAGCAATTTAATATTCTTCTGAACTTAATAGCAGAGGTTTTCAATCTTATCTTCTCAGCATTGGCTGCTACACTATTTCAGAAACTCTAAAGAATGATACCTGTTTTATTAATAGCACTTCAAGTATTTAAGTATTTAAATTTTTAAGTGACTTTTTTCTTTGGCTCCATGGCAGTCCATGACTACTAGAAATTGCTAATAGTCTGACTTTAAAATTTTTCCATGGATATACAGCAAGTTTGAGAAATACACTGCTCAGGCCAGTTCTGCTCCTGTATCTGACCTAGGAGTGCCTCTTGGAGGGATTACGAGAGTACTGAATACAGTATCAAGGGACTATAATAGGAAAGTCAACAACTGCAGTGACACATATATCCACACGAGTATTTTTGTCACAGAAAATAGACAGTGAGCTGTGAAGGTCGCGGTTTTTTAACAAACAAATAAACAATCCCATAGAAACCTTAAGATAAAATGAAGGAAATCTGTTGGGTTAAATAAAAACATGAATTTTCTGATGGATGTCTGTAGAACAGATTGGTGTCTTTCATTCTCCCTGCTGTTATTGACCCAAGTTGTTTTCCCATAGCAAGAATGAATCCTGCTACTATTTGTTTCCCAGAACTTTTTCTTTATTTTGCAGCTGAAGTTTGAAGAAATCAGTTTCATGGTACTTCATCAAAGCCCACTAGTGAAAAAAGCTTTCTGGAAATTTGACCATACATTAGAAGCAACCTGCAGTTCCAAGGTTTGATGTATTCTGAGATACCTGTACCTATCTACACTATTCAGCAATCAAACCATTAAATATTATATTACAATAGACAAGTTGCAGAGACACAGTAGAGCAATTCATAATGCATCAGCTGTTGTCTTCTAGTTTTCAGCCACTGTTTAATACTGGTGTAACTCTCAAGAAGACTTCCTGTGAAAAAACCCTACATATATACTTGAACATGTTGAAAGAAGTTTCAAAAAGACAGTGTAGATTCCTTTCATACTTCTTCCACATTCAGTAGTTTCTCTGCCTTGTCATAAATGCAAGAAGCAGAAAATGAAAAATGAGAAATTGACTTTTGAACTTCTTATTGTAGTGAAAAAACCAACTTGTTCCTGTGTTTGATAGGAAGAAGGTAAAAGGCATCATAATGGGATTGCCCAGTGGTAATGAGTGTGAGTCTATCAGGTTTATAACCTTTAGAAAGATATAAAAATGTATAAATAATAAAAAATTATTAAAGGTTAAAGTGAGTCTCTAAATATGTGAAAGTCTATACTGTATTTTTTTTCTTGTCCTATATGCTCCCAGTCTTGGATAAGATAGAATACGTTTAAGGCAAAAAAAATTTGTCACCAAATATAATGACTGTCTTTTAAAGAGGATTTCATGGTGGTGGGAAGTTAAATGGATCCTCTGTTTCTGATAATTTTACATAATAGTATACAGACCCTTCCTTTGCTTTTCAAACCTATAGTACTGGGTCCCCTGTGAAAACGCATTATGAACAGAAAATTTAAATGTTGGAAAAACAATTTTGAATTGTGAAAAACAGCAAGTTACATGTCACAAAAGAGAGACATCTTCCTTAATAAGTGACTCAAATGCTGATACCTGTGTAATTTTTACAAATAGAGTTACAAATCAAAATACATAATTTGCACCCTCCAAGAAGACCTTTGACTCTTTGCATCTCAGACTAAACACAGAAAAAGACGTTGTAAATATGACAGATGTAATTTCCTGTTTAAAGAAAGCATTAAGGGAAAAAATTTAAACCACTGTTTTAAGAACAGCCTTTGAAGTGAGGGTTGAATATATAAATGTTATTGTTCTATTTCTGTTAATGAAGTGGGGATGCATAGTAGAAAAAATTAAAATGTATAATTGAAACAGAAAATATTCCTTTCTCGTTAGCTGTAAACAAACATTCATTTCCTCTGATAAGGGAAGCTGAGACATTATTCAATTAATCTAGCAGTAGAGAATGAGAAATTTCACATGCCTATGCTGAGAATGACCATTCCATATTTCTTTGTTCTGTCAAGAACTTTTTGATCTCATGTGGGAACAAAGGCTATTTTTTAAGTCATTCCTGTGGTGCCAGACAGCACACGAATAACCTCATCTTCACATTTCTTTTCATTTTGTATAAAAATGATACTTCATCCAAAGTAGTGCCAAAGCAGACAAAAGAAAACTCCTGGCTTTGCCTCATTTCCAGTCAGGTCTTTGATAAATATTTCAGGTTTGTGAGCGCAGTATCTTGCTGAAAAATTAGTTTTTTGCCAAGTACCTTTAGCATTTCATTAACTTCAAATACCTTTTTAAATTATGCATGCTTTAAGTACATACATTTATTTAGGTACCTAGATAGCTGGGTAGATTACAGGTCACTGGGAATCCAGTTTTTCTGGCAAAAAGTGATCTTTCAAAATGCTGGCTGATTAATAAATTTCTTGATGGCTCAGAACTTTCTTAATAGGATATTAAGTACACTAAATAACATTACATAGTGGTACCTCACAATAGATGAGAACAGTTTTGTGTAATTTCTAGAGTCAAAATAGAATCTCAGATACAAAACAGACAATGTTGCTGTTTGCAACAACTTTCTTTGTCTTTTCTAACCTATCAAATATTTTATTTGAATATTCATAGAAGTTCCTTATCTGAACTTTAATTTTTTTTTCCAAGTTCCCCAATTTAGACTTGTGTTGGTCATACAAACATAAATAGAAAATACTGGGCATGTAGTATTTTTCAGGTGTTCTTGTGTATTTTCCCTGTAGGTTTAATTCTTATCTCTCTCTCTAATTGTGCATGGTTACTAAAACTGTCTGAGCATTTCAATGCATTGTCCTTGTGCTTCAGTGGGCTTGTTCTATGTAAGAAAGGCCATGCTTGTTTCACCATTGCACAAGAATATTTTTCTGTGCCTCAGCAGCCCGGGCTATTCTGAATTTAAATGTAATAAAGGTGAGACATGTTCTCTGAGTACCCTGTGGCAGAGGTTATGAGGTAAATATCCTCATATCCTCAGGTAAATCACCTCTGCTGTAAATAAGAAATCAGTGAAAAGAAGCGTGGCTCTTCAAATTCTGTTTTGCTTGGAAGCAGTGAAAAATTCATCTTCCTTGATGCTGTGTCCATGTGAGTTTAAGCAGGGTGGGTTCTTGGTAGCTCAGCACAACATCTTTAATATTCTTTAATATATGGTGAGAGTGGATACGTGCAGACTGCATTACGGATTTTTGAAAAGCAGCAATAAACTCTCTGGCATATTTTTAGTCCAGAGCAACTAAATCACAGTATCCCAGAATCACAGAATCTTCTGAATTGGAAGGGACCGTCAAGGATCATCGAGTCCAATTCCTGGCCCTGCACAGGACATTCCCAAGAATCACACCATATGCCTGAGAGTACTGTCCAAGCAATTCTTGAATTCTGTCGGGCTTGGTGCTGTGACCACTTCCCTGGGGAACCTGTTCTCTACCACCCTCTGGGTGAGGAACCTTTCTCTAATAAGCTCAAAAGGGTTTCACATTTGTCCATGTCAGATATTTCTCATTATAGAATACAATGCACTTTGAACACATAATTTTATTACGATCTCTGCAACAATAGCTGTTGACAAACATCCACCCATATTTTTCTTTATAATATACTTTACAGGAGGATGTATTTTATTTTCAAAGTTGTTTGTAAGGACCTGCTCCAGCAAATTGCACCATTAATTGTAAATCCAAATATTGCTCTTATTTCTACATTCTTAGAAAAAATTGATGAAACTTTTTGCTTAGCCTAGATACAAGATAATTAATTATTAATCTGCTCACTGCACTGGCCAGTTAACACCAGCCTTAATAACTTCCCTAGTTATATCTTTCAAAGCTTTTCCAAATATTTGCAGGGTTCTTTGCCAGTCTAATGACTACAATAAAATGAGGAGTCTGTTGTCACCTAAAGTACTTTTCCTACATTGAAAATGTTCAAATGACATATAATTTAGCAGTGCGTGAATGAATATTAAAAGTGCAAAAACTTCCTGTATTTCTTTTCCTAAAATTTCTCTGTAACTTTCTGTATCAAAATCCTCCAGTGCCTTTCTTTCAAATATTCTTACCAACACTTTGATAGTTTTTGGGAGGGTTGTTTGTTTGTTTGTTTACTTGTTTGGGTAGGTTTTTTAGGGTTTTTTGTTCTGACACATTAGATATTCAGATAGAACAAAGGTTTAGACTGAAAGTAAAACGAGTTCAGTAGCAGACTGGGCTGTTCAAACAAGAAAAAAACAACCAGCCAAAATGTACAGGTACTAATCACACCTGAATCCAATGGAAGGCAGCAAAAGAGCTATCAGACTCCCTTAATGAAGAAAATCTCTCTCTGTTTAACAAGGATATTTGAAAAGCTATTTTTAAGCTATGTGCCATGGAGCATTTTCTCAAGGATAGCAAAGAGTAACCACTCAGTTGCAGCCTGATTGGACATAGGAAAGGTGTTATGAAGAAGTGAACAAGCAAAATAGCTTGCACAGGCTGGGCAGGCATGGGGACTGTGAGGAAGGAAACGGAGGAAATCGTTGGCTTTCAGAGCAGGCTTTTCCTATAGAGGAATGATCAGAAAAAAGTAATTCTGAATACTGGGCATCCACTTAGACCAGTACACTCACACTTTTTCATATCAGAAATACGAAATTATGAAATATGAAATTATGCTAAAATTTGTACATTTATGTCTTCCAGCTAAATACTTTACAGAACAAGACAGATATTGAAATTACATATTCCGCAGAGTACCTTCTAAGGTGCAGTAATCATATTCTAAAAACTAATGCTGTTTCAAAAGAATGGTATAAAGGAGGCCTGTCACATTACAAATTTAATTCAGAATCAGTTTTCCTATGGCAATATAATTTTGTCATAAACTACAAATCAGACCTGAAACAAAAAGGAAATACTCAGGAACAAAATTTGATAGAGCATGTCTACAGGCTGTTGCAATCATAAAAGTAATTGCATACCTTCAATAATGTAAACAGGACAGGAGGCATCCTTATTATTAGGAAAGATTCTGGAGGACCGTCCAGCAAGCAACAATCATCTGTACATAAGTTTGGGTCTGTGTAACTGCTTTCTTCAAATTCTTCCTGCCTGGATAACTGTTTTTTTGGTTTAGGCGTCAGTCAAAATGCATGACTGGATCAGAAGTCCAAAACTGTGTTGTGGGTTTTGACATAAAAGCAGCCTGCACTGAGACTGCTTACCTCCAGTGAGAGCACAGATTGCTGCAGCACTGCCCTGGATCCCTGTGTGTGCAAAGACCACACAGTCAATGAGCACACCACTCCCTCTCCTGCCCTTCTGTGCAGCAGGCGGACAGTGTGGGCCGAGCGGTTGTCCTGAACGTCATTACACCTCCCACAGGTCCCCACAATGCCTGGATTTATTCTCTCCTTTGTTCTGCACGAATTCAATAAATTATAAATGATGTGGCAGTAAATGGACTGCATGAATTATTTCAATTATTTTGATTCAGTTAGTTTCCTTCCATGTCAGGCTGGTCTGGGTGCTAGCATAGTAATATTGATGTGCTAGTACCAGTAAAACTAAGTAGGAGTTTCAAGTAAAATTTTGATAACTTTATGGATTTTTGAGCCCTATCCACAAAACACTCAATTTTTTTCACCTTATTAAGTAACAGAGTAATTAAATGATTTTCAGTAACATTTCACTGGTAGTTGGTTTTTTAAAAGTGAGATGAATTAGATACCAAAAGCATCCAAAGTTGTTGTCTTCTTTGGAGATGGAGATAATGGGAAGATCTCAATAATGAGGCATTATCTGTAGAAACAAAAATTTTATTTTTCTGAGCAAATTCACCTATGACATGGTAACTTCGATTACACAGCAAACCCCAATAATACTTTTATTACTATTACTACAGATCGCATTCTTCTGAATACAATTATTTGAAACTGGTGTACAATTTGTCAGGTTTCTTCTTTAAAGATTTCTAGGTACATGAAGTACCAGTAAGGTGCTTGTGTTTGTCATATTTCCCATTGTGTATATAGGACTTTAAAAATCTCGTTGGTTTACATGCAGAAAGAATCATTATAAATGCAGCTGCATTTATCAGAAAGTGCATTAACAGACACAGGTTTCTAATTCATGAATAAAAGATCCTGGATTTATTTTCTTTTCACATGAGAGGGGAGGAGGGAGAAGGAAAGATTACTTTTCATACATCTCAAGAAAGCAGTAAAACACTTTTAGAAAGAAAATTTGTTGCTCGGAGCTTTCATTGCAAAGATAAGTGGATTATTATTGTAATAAGAAGAAAAAGAGGGAAAGAGGATGAGATTTTATGGGTGGAGAGAAATATATTTCAGCTATAAAATGGATGTGTGTTACAAGCACAGGATGGACAGGCCTTGAAGAAACTTGTTACACTTTTTGCAGCATATCATATCAGAAACCACTGGCTCATGGGCCATGCACCTGAAGTCACAGCAATCATTGCTGTGTTTTATGCTGCTACCACAGCCTATTCTAGGTATGACAGCTTTTTACCTTCATGAACAATCTGTCACCTCAGTGAACAAAATCAAGCTTGTGAAGAAAATGTTTGGATTTTTCCTTCTTTTTTTTTCCCTTGTGACAGTAAGCAATCTGCTGTCAGTGCAATTTCACCAGTACTATCCTTGGCACTCTGGGGGAAACAGGTGTTGCCTCTAAGTATATCCTCTGCATTCTTAAGTTTTACCTCAACATCTGTATCATCTACGTTAAAGAGGCTTTATTGCCTATTCAGAAAAGTATGTTTTCTGAAGGGAGGTTAAAAGCAACAAAACTGCAGTTTTGTAAGCATACTGCATTCGAACAAAAATGAATTTTTTAAATGGCTAAAAATGCACAGGTTCTAGAGGGTAAGTACAGACTAATTAAACTAAAGAGAAAAGAGAAAAGGAGGGGGCAAAAATTTATACCATTTCAATAGCAAAACCTAATCCCATGCAAGCTGCTTAAGTACCTGAATTTGAATTATGAGCCTAAATGAAGTTATGCGCAAAAGCATTATCAAGGTTTCTTCTTTTCTCTTAATCAGCAAATCTACAAAAGGTTGGCAATTTTTAGCTTTCCATCCCTGATTGATTGTAGTTTTGCATAAATTGGTTGGAATCTTGAAAATTATGTCATTTATATATACAGTGAGTGGACAAATGTTATGGAAATAAGTCAGAATGTTTTCATTTCACCTCTCCATTACTTTTGTTTCCAATAAAACAGAGACCAATAAATTATAAAAATCTTCTCTGATTGATTGTTGGCAATTATCATAGGATCACAAAATGCCATCAGGTTAAAATATTCTAATTAATTGAAAGTCACATTTGCGAAGACATATTGGTATGTACGATTCTTTCTCAGGATGGACAAACACATCTGAAATTTGGATCAGCATAGAAATTGTCATGTACTATGTCTTTCTTCAGGATAGCTGAACATTCCTTACTGATTCTCCAGATGACCAATTTTGACTTTATCTTCTTTGTAGAAGTGTAGGACTGTTCCACTTGCCAACAAAAGTGGGAGAGTTTTTAGCAGACGAAATAGTTTGTTGACCTTTGGGGAAATGCTTACACCCTGGTCTCGTGAGGGTTTCCTTTGCACAGATGTGTGAGTGATTGTGCCTGTCACACCTCTGCTCTCTGTGGTCATACTCTGGTTACCTTTCCATCTGCTGCTCCCTGTGCTGGCTTGGATTTATTCTCCTGTGCACATATTTGGACAGTTTGAGGAAACTTGAATCTGTGACAGGGGTGAGGAAGATCCATCTACCTCCTTTTTGCTGTTTCAGAGCAATAGTAAGTTGCTACCAGGGGAATGCTGATAGTGTATGAATGAGAAATATTTCTCCTTCCTACATGAAATCCTGTGTCAGTGAAAGTTTTGACTAATCCCCTTAAGAAACAGAAAAAAATCAAATTGTGAGGAGGAAAAAAGGACTGAAGACACAGCTAGAGACACCAGTGGTGACAGCCCTTCCTAGCAGTTTGGAAATACAACAAGAAAAGTTACTCTGGCTGTGGTTAAGGAACCTTCGAGTTTTCCCTATGATGAGGATAGGGATTTGCATCCAGGCTAGGGAGTCACCATTTTTATGGTGTTTACTCCATGTAAATGAACCCTTGGGATGAAGTAGGCAACTCAGAGTCCTGAAGATAATTTGGTAGCACATGATCACAGCACATATAGTTTAGGAGAAACTCAAGATGTCTGAAAGAGAGCCAAATCCAAGTTAAAAAAAAAAAAGATTGTTTCTTCTGTTAACGGTATCCTATTTTTGGCTTAATGAATTTTAAATATTACTTTTGGGGTTTTGTTTCTTTACTTCTTTTGTTTTGTTTTACTGTTTTCCTTTGAATAAGAGATTTTTTTAAGAAGTGGTTTATCATATTACTAACTTAAATTCTGAAACATTTCCAAAAAAGCCAGTTAAGAAAGCTTTATCAGAAGATATGTTTTCAGCTTTTGTAGTTAAATTGTAAATAAAATTCTGGATAATTCTGGTTTTCAGACTATCATATGGACTTACAGTGGTATAAGAACTCTAATAATGACATTATATAAATACATTCAATGACTTTTTTTTTCCTGAGTAGATAACTGATCAGCAAGGTAGTGCGTCAGTGCACAAAACGTGCATAAGCTGGAAAGCTATAGGCAAAAAATGCTGCATTTGAATAGCAGTTCTCTAGATTAGTCTTGAAAATGTCCCACAAGAGCCTGTGTTGTCCCCCCTAACACAGACTCTTAGAATTACCCTGGGATTTTACATTACTCAGATGCGTGCAATGATGTGAATCAAATTTGTTTCTGTTGATATGAACCTTAAATGGCTTTCTACAGCCTATCTCTTCATATATTACTGAATATCCCCATTATGTTGTACATGTAGTTGGTTTTAATCCTTTCCAAAAATGAAGTTGCAGAATTTTTGTGAGCACTTGCATTATTCTATTACTGAAACATAATTGATGCATGAAGCAGATGCTAGCAGCAATGGCAGCAGCAGCAGATGCTGTGGGCTGGGAGGCGTGTGAGACTTGTGAGGTCCACAGGGAGTATCTGAGATGATTTCTGAGTTCCTATCTCCCTTAATTTGTGTGTGCATAGGGGCAAATTGGCAGCTGAAAACTCTCACAAGAGAGGCAGGTGACAGATGGGCAGTGTCCCCATTACCAGTTTAAACTGTGGGAAGCTGCATATAACCTGCCCAGATGGATCACCAGCAAACAGGGCAGGCACAGAAAATGCAAGTGGCATGGCAGTCTTTATGGCAGTTCTTGTGGAAAGGTGTGCAGAAAGGGCTATGCGTGTTCTCTGCCAGTTATTGGGTTGCCATGTGCTCTGCTCAACCTCTGGTTTAGGCCGCAAACCCAGTAGCCAGCTCACCAAACCGTGACTGTGCAAGTCTATCCAGCAGCCTGAGGTATTCAGAGAATAAAGGGTTTGTTAGTCTGTGTTGTTATGTTAAAAGCATGGGGTTGGGATGACCTATTGGTGTCTGCAGCTGACAGGAACCAGCTACCTGGCCCGGTTAGCCTGCAATGGGTGGAGGTGTCGCTTGGACAGACTTACTGGGTGCTGCTGTTTAGGTGCAGGGCCATAAAAACTGTATTGTTGCCCACTGGGTAGCAGAAGGTGGAAGATCCACCTGCACAAAGTGTGAAGTTACTCAAGCAGTGGGAGGAGGAGCTGCAGAAGGAAGTAATCAGGTTATGCTACATAAAAAAGAGAGGACCAGAAACAGATAATTGTTTGAAACAGGAAGAAATGACCCATGACACTGACTCCCAAGGACAACCAAATGATGTCAACAGTGAACAGACAACACCTTAGAGGAGGAGGGGCCATGGTCTTTCGTGACTGATGGGAACACTCTCTACTTATATGCACCAACTAGCAAAAGGTATGAAACCATGACAGTTGCCAAGATCAATGGGCAAGATTCACAGGGAGAAACTGTACCTTCAGCTAGTAATCAAAACTGCAAAAGAAAGTGGTGAGTGCTGGTGGTGGGTGACTTTTGACACGAACAGAGACACTTATTTGCAGACCTGATACACATTTAAGGGAAGTTTGCATCTTGCCAGGAGACGGGATCCAGTTTGCTGTAGAGAGACTGCCACAACTGGTTAAAAGCACAGACTGCTGTCCACTACAACTTTTCCATGTGGGCACAAATGCAAGCAAATCTTATGGCAAATCACCAGGACTTCAGAGCCCTCAAGGCCCAAGTGAAGGCACAGATGTCCAAGTGATCTTCTGCCCTATCTTGCCAGTCAAGAACCAGGTACAGTTGATGTATTATGCAGATCAGTACCTGGCTTTGTGGCTGATGTTGTTGTCAGGTCTTTGGCTCTTTGAAGAATACAGCCCACTGGATGGAGATGGGATCATCTTATTTAGAAAAGGCATGAAAATCCTCATTAGCAGATTGGCTGAGTGAATTGTATTTTAAACTAAGTAACTTGGGCTTGTGGTGCACAGCTGTGACTCCTGTATATCCACAAATCATGAAGTTGTTGAGTGCACCTACCGGATCATTCTTCACTACCAGAGTACTGAAGAATACTCACCAACTCTTTCTGCAGGCAAAAGCCGTATGTGCAGACAGCTAAGTGCAGGTATACCAAAACATACAGTCTGGGCAACAGACAGCAGGAACCAGAGCCCTGTGCCCAGTCTGAGATTTTGGACATCATATGAATCACAGAAATATGGTGGGAAAAGGCACATGATTGGATGTTTATTATGTATGTCTATAAAATCTTTTGGATAGAGAAGAATGGAAGAAGAGGAGTTGGAGTCATGCTTTATGTAAAAGAGTCTCAGTGTGTGTAGAGGTATGGAGGCCATGAAAGTTCTTACTATCAAGACTAAAATGATTGTCACCATGGGGGAATCTTTTTTTAGGTATCTGTTACTGACCTCCCAGTCTGAGTGACAAGGCCAACAAAACCTTTCTTTGACTGCTCAAAAAAGTCTTGGGTCAAGAGAACCTTGTCCTCATGACTGTTTTAAGTTACCTTGACATTGTTTGGTAAAAGCGCATAGCTCTTCCAATCATAAGATTTTCACCAGATTAATGGAATTCATTGAACTGCTTTCTGGTGCAGATACTGAAGATGCAGTTTAGGGACAGGGTATTGCTGGATTTACTGCTCGTAAACGGAGCAGATTTAACTTAACAGCATAACTACAAACGGTAACACGGTAACAGCAACCACAACATCGTGGATTTCAAAATCCTATTAAGCACACTGAAAATCAGTAGTAGAGAAAACACCCTGGGTTTTAGAAGAGACAACTTCAATAAACTAAGACACCAGCTGTGAAGGAGTCCATGGGAGGCAACAATGGAGGGCAAAGCAGCTTGTGTGTGCTGAGAGTTATTCAAGAGCAGCCTCCTGAAGGCACAAAGGGCATCTGCAAGGAGGTTGAAGGTTCTCTCTTCACAAGGAAACAGATGGAGAAGACCAGGGGAACTGCGTATAAGTTGCACTGGAAGAGGTTTCATCTCAACATAAGAAAGAAATTTTTTACAGTAAGATCAATCATTCAGTGGAACATCCTCTGCAAGGGATACAATAAAGTCTCCGCTGCTGGATGTTGTCAAGATGTGATTGGACAGAGATGATTGATAGATAGATAGATAGATAGATAGACAGATAGATAGATAGGTAATGTGATCCAAGCTCCCTTTCCCATGAAAAATTGGACTAGATAATTTTTTGAGGTCACTTCCAACCAGGCCTGTTATATATTTCCGTCTACCTACGTCCCATTCCTATATTTTCAAGGGACAGAAATGTGGTACTGAACATCTGCTGTTTTCCAGGATATGTTCAAAAATGTATAAAATTTATTATTCCAACATACAGATCTCTATTTTTTTAATATCTTCAAATAACATATCAATTTGCCAGACTAGATCTACTTTTGCATTATATTTAAGGCTGATTTGGATACTTTCTTGGAATCCGAGAATGTGAGAAAGTGAAAGCAATCACTGTAAACAAATATAATTAGTTTATTTATTCCTCGAGTAGGGTTGCCTATGTCTCAAATTCAGTAATAGATGTTTAATAGAATGAATATGGAGGTATCAGTACAAGAATCCATATTAATGGAGCCCCTCCTCATTGGTTTGGTGAGTATTTCAGGAGGTAGAAATATCTGTGTTTGTCTCAGTGATTAAACTTCTGAAGATTTGATGAAAGAGAATTTAACACTTACTTCTATATGTGTTCTTGCATCAGCTGAAATAGTAATGAACAGAAATAAGCAGACTTATCCCAGCATATCCAATAATGCTTCCCCCATCTTACAGAGAAAATTTCTTCCTCACTGGGAAATGGAGGAATCTATACTTATGTTTTGCATCTACAGCTCACTTCTTATGTTATCTAAATACACCTATTCCTGTCTAGGAAGCAGTACAAATGTCTTCTAGGCATACATTCCTCACTATCTGCTAATGACTCCAATATTTTTTCTTCTATTCAAGATATTCTTGCTCAATATGCACCTATACATTTCTGAATATATATGAGCTTAACAATTTCTCATGCACTGGAACATTTACAACATCATCTGGTAAAAATAGATATATGCAACAAATAAATAGTACTAAAAAATTTCACTTGGAAAATAAAATGTTATATGCATATGAATCTGCTGTGGATATTGCTGCAATTAGCATTTTCCTGTAAACATTGTAACCCAGGGAAGTTAATTGGAAATTATGCATATTCACCCTTATAAATATTTAAAGAAAGAAAGATTATGGAAAGATTTCATTGCTTTTGGAAAAAATGATTTTTATATCTATAAACAACAAGTACATATAGCAGCACTTTCAATGCCAGCAAACTCTCATACTTAGTACTTTCCCAGCAGTTTGCTGGATTTTTGATGACGACCCCTTGCAAGACATGAGACATTTTAGATTTCAGGCACATCTGTATCAAAACAGCAACATAAGATACTCCACGTCCATTTCGTCATAAGCTCAATTATTATTTTTTATGTTCAGACTTAATAATTAAGGTTATAAATCAAAGCACTCATAATTTTGAAAATGAATGACTTGGAAGCTGAGAAGCAGTACCATATATCTTGCTTGTGAAGATTATCATGCTGTCTTTAAAAACACAGTCCAGCAATCAATGGGCCTCTTTCCCCTTTAGTGTATCCAGGCTGCCCTGGCTTAAAAATATATCAGAATTGCTAAATCCAGGAGGATATTGCCTATATGCTTCAGGTCAACTTGTTGAACAATCCAGAGTTTATGAATGAATGTGCCAAACACTGCTTCAGTCTGGTGGGAGAAACAAGAAGAAAGAATGATGCTTCAGCTGAAGCAGCTGAGTACTTTTTGGTGGCAGTTCTGCTACAGGGCTTCTATGGGATCCTTGACAAATGATTAAAACTGGGATTTGCAGCATACATCACATGTAGTTTGTTCTGCTCCAGGAGATGATTTATAGAAGTGTTTACTAAGGAAAGCCACAAAGTGGCTAAAAATATAAGTAACCTGAAAAATCAAAGCACAGATCTTCAAAAGATGAAAGGTATATTAAACCATACAGAGATTTACACACTACCAACATTCTAATATCCACATGCCTTCAATTTGGATATGAACCTGTCTGTCAGCATTCTGTGCATTTTCAGTTTGTAATCCAAATGAAATTTTTCACCCTGAGAACAAAAATTAAATTTAGGTGCTCAACAAGAGACTTTCATTGTTTTGAGCAGTATGCATATCAAAGCAGAATAATTTTTGAGGACTTGGTTCATAAAGTTGTGGAAGCTGAAAATACCCACCAAATCCTTACTGGTATCAGTCTCAGTTGTACAGAGTTCCATACTTCCATCTTCGTTCCCTCAAAGTTCAAGTGAGTCCAAAAAAAGATTATTATCATCAGGATTAAATATGGATTTCTCCTCATCAGATTTCCAAACCAAAGTATTGTGCAGAGTTTCATGCCTGGGCACACTTAAACAGCAGTTTTATATCATCTAAAATCCACTAATGGATTTTTGTCTAAATTAGGTAGAATGTCCTATTCTGTTGCAAAGACAGCAGTATGCATCTTTAACATCTCAGAACAACCAACTTGCTACACCTGAGTAGTAATTTGTGTATTTATTTAAAACACCAAAAACCAGAAAATACTGGTTCTGTGAGGATACCTCAGTCTAATCTAAACAGAAGTAAGATGACTGTCCGTTGAAAGGATAGTCACTGCATAACCTCATAATATCTCTGAGTTCAATCATCTTCCCATTCCAACCCTATCTCTTCACAGAGCTCAATTTCTCATTGCTCTGTGTGGAAGAAACATTGATCTCACATTTCTGTAAGACCAATCCAATTTTGACCAATCCAATTTTAACCTCTCTTTGCATTCAGCTTCAGTTGAAACCAGGATGTTCAACTGTGCCATAGCTCATGCATGACAAGCCCTCATCTAACTGCATTATTTCCCGTCATTTGTTATTTGGACATCACTCTTGATCTGTTCTGACGTTTCATGCACAGCAGCCAGCAGGGAAATGGGAAGGCCATTTCAGTGTTATTGCTGAGATTCTAGATAGCAGAGTTTATATTCAGTGTTACTTCAACACCACAGTGGAGTTCATTCCACTGTGATGAAACATGCTATTTCTAAATTCACCAAAGCTATACATTGCAGTAAATAATAATGTTCCCTTAAGAAGAAAAGGAAAAAAAGTTAAGCTCCCAGGCAGGTGTATTCCCTTAATAAATGACAACACTAACAGGTCAAATGTAACAATATGATTGATATTTAATATGGACAATCAGATCTCAAATGATATAAAAATGAAGGGGAATTAAAAAAATATCACCATGGTGCTACCTCATACTTGCTCAAGTCATGAAAAGAATTTGAAAAGAATGTGTTCTGATCATGTACTACACCTTAAAAGTATCCACGAAATGCTTTATTAAGTATCCACTAAGTGCTTTATTTTGTTTATGCTCTGACAACCTGTGATATGCCCTCATCTCTCAATGTCGCACTACAAAGCAGTCATGAGGCTTATCTAATGTATGATAATGACTTTCTTATTGAAAAAATAATAAATCTCTATGTCATCAATTAAGCTAACTTAATCCACAATTAATTTAATTAACTTTATCAATTAAGACAGAGTTGGAAATTATATAAGTTGAATATCTCATGTTGTAAATATACGGTGCAATCATAATGAACAATTAGTGTATGGTAGAGTTTGATTAGAGTGATTAAAATCAATCTATAGTCACAGCACAAAGTTTAATTGAGGATGAAGGTAGTTGAAGACAGAATAATCAACACACAGCTACAGCGGTTTGCCAGCTATCTTCAATCTATCTGTACCAGAAAATATGCAATCATCAGTAAAAGTGCAGCAGTTCTCATCTGTGAATTTCTTAATTCTAGGAGTGTAGGGCATATTGAAAGCATTGAAGTGAAATCGTAAAAGCAATCCAGGTGTAGCTTGTTAATTCAGTTTACACAAAATTAAATTGTGAGTGGGAACAAATTATTTCTGCACATGCCTATGCATTTGGCTTACAAGATGCATGCTAGAGAAACTGAAAATTAACCTCATTTAGGTAGACCAGGTAATTGATACAGAACCTAAAATGGAAGGTATTTTGCATCCTATATTACATCTCAGTGTTTTAATGTTTCTGTTCTTATTTAACAAGGGAAACACAACTCATATACCAATTTTTTCCCCATTAAAACCTGCCTTCCGTATTACTAGATGCATTTAAAAAGTAAAATCAATAATCACGAAATCTGTTATTCAGTGCCATTCAAAACAGTGTATTTTATGGGTTGTAAAGGATAAAGGAACAAAACAAAGTTATTATGATGGTGACAAAAAAGGTAAACATATTGGCCATAGTTAGAATATAAACATTGTAGTCTCTAACAAATGTGCTCACTTTATGTCAATGAAATCTGTTTTGACATCTTAAAACTTGGCCATGAAAATAGTAATTGTGCAGCCCTCTTTGACTTTGGGGTGTGCAGGTGTCTCACTTTTCACCTTTCCCAGGATGGAAAGAATTACACCATTTTGACTCCTGCTCAGCCAAGCACTTCAGCCTGTGCTTCTCCTCCAAGAATATTAAATGGGAAGAGTAACAATTAGAGAATTCTACTTTAAAGTTCTTTTTCCCAAGAACTGGTAAAAAGACACATCCTAAGTCCATTGATACTTAAAATGCTTTCTCTTCAGTCTCATGGCTCAATGTTTTTTTTTACTAATCTCTACTACTGTTCCAGTTTTCTGCTTAAACCTAGCTGGTTTCCAACAACATAGTTTACCATCTCCTTTCATCCACTCTTCATTTCTTATTTTCTTCTTTCAACATAGTTAATTGTGCCCTGCTATTTGTTGCAGGAATTTATAGTAAAGGCTGGACTCAGGTGCACAGTTAAAGTATTTTAGTTGAAACAGAAAAGTTGCAGCTGCCAGCTCTATGTTTCAATAATCTGTGCTCCAGACAGTGAGAGGCAAGGCAGAACTGAAGCTGAATCCCAGTGACAATAACATTTGTGTAATGGCCTTACCACAACCAGCCCTCTAGTACTACGTAGTTATACTGTGCTTTCCAGGAAGCAAAAGAGTTGGGAAAATGGGAATTAATTCAGTCTTTTTTCCTGTTTTGTTTGAGTAGTTTCTTATGTTTTCCCGTTTGTTTATCCGCCCTTTCCATCCCTGCAGATCACCTGTGCACAGCTTTTTCTGCTGTGGTGTGATGATTCCTTTCTTCAGGAAGGAATAACTCTACTGTGGAAAGGCAGAGCTTCAGGGAAAAGTTTGGACTAAGTCTAATAAACACCCATGGATTTAAAAAAAAAAATAGAAAAAAAAATCTTTAAAAAGACATCTTATGCATTGTCTACTATAATAATGATAATGGTAGTAGTAGTAGTAGTAGAACTAGTAGTAGTAGTAATACCATTGCCACTACCTGAAAGAAAAGTTTATTTAGTTATTTTTATCTTTGCCGTTTTACAACTGATATTTTTGCACAGTTTTAACCCTCCTAAGTGGCCCTAGGTGATAGCAGAGAAACTCCCTTCTTCTTACTCTGCAGTAGCTTTGTGTTCACAAAACCTAAAACATGACGGTCCTCAAAGTTAGCATGCTGCCTTGTTTTCAAAATAACTAAATGTACACCTGTTTTCTTGTCTTGACCTACATGCTGCTATATTAGTGTAATATCAGTATATGAGGCACAAGAACACCTGCTGAGTCACAACCACACAAACTGGATTGTCACTTGCAATCTAGGTTCGCAGATCTGCCTAACCATGAAAAGCATCATTTGAGATTATTACATTTCAACCTGATATACAGTCATCCTGACATATTAATGAATCACAAAATTTGTTTTAAGAATTGACAGTGTGACAGCAGAAGTGTTTGTAAACCAGGTTTTATGCTTTTCCTAGGATTATATCTGTCACAAGACATTAGAAAACTATTTTAGTGGTATCTTTCATTTCAAATGGCATATGCTAATGATACTATATTTGTGTATGCTGTGGCATTTTGATAGATTAAAAAACCTTGAGATTCCAAGGCTTGAAAGTTTACGCAAAGAACAGCCATTAATTTTCATTTATTTTTTAAAGGTTGAAGTGATCAAACCATATGGTGAAGTCTTTTGCTTACACATCATACATAAAGACATAAATAAGAAAGAAGAAAGCAGCTCTGAAGTGCTGTTGTGTTTGTTTTTTTTAATTATCCCACAAAAATATCTGAAGTTTAGGGTTCTTTCAGATATTGACAGTGATTAAAATATGACCTTAAATTCTCAAATTTTTGCTTTACTACCTAAATTTTGAAAATAAAAGTCTTCCACTTGGTAATCCACCATGAAAGAAGGCACCACAGCTACATGAATTTTTGAACTTTCTTATTTGCAGTAATAATTCCTATATTTTCATTCCAGAAAAAGCAGTAAATCTTAAAAATCAAGGTGATATTTAGAAAAGATTAGAGATTGCTAAAACTTGGATGTCATGTTAGCTGCTGTTAAAGATTATTTATTTGATATTTAGAGATTTAATGATAAAAAAGAAAATACTCTTCTTATATTGAATCTAAGGACACAAGCTTTCTCTTATTTTGTGCTGCATTTTTCTGCCATGTCAACCTGTCTAAATCATCCCTATCAACATACACCAATTTACCAGAATTTGCATGTTCAAAAAGATGGAGTATTATTTGTAGTGTAACCCTTGGTTTGATGGCTAAATAAAACCTATATCAATGTTTATATTTATTTTGGTGACAGCAAGCAATTCCTCAATGATAAATACTTTTATTACACTCTTTCTAATAGCAAGCTTTCAAAATATTTTCTAATTGATTTAGTTCTCATGCTTCACTTTTTAAAAATTATTGTGTTTGTATTATTATTTGAGTTCTAATATTCCTTTAAAAGGCATCTTAACAAAAAATCCTAAATAAAAAGAAACAAAGAGCAATGCACTTATTAACAGGAACAGTTGTACTCCAGGTACATAAGACATTTAAAGTAGAGCAATGTTTGGTTTAGTCTTTCAACAGATAGTGGTTTGAGTTCACAATAAGCTGGTACATCCCAGCATTCCAGTACTTAGAGGTGTGTTGCAAAAAGAATGGAGACTCTCTCTTTAGAAGGAGTCACATGAAGAAAACAAGGGGCAGTGGGTACGTGTTGCACTAGAAGAGGTTTTATCTCAACATATGAAAGAACTTTTTGCATTAAGAGCAATTTTTCACTTGAATACTCTCCCCAAAGGATATGATAAAACCCCCAGTACTGGAGGTTCTCAAAATGGAACTTGTCCGAATGCTAGATAAATCTCATCTAGGATTCCTTTCCCATGAAAGGCTGGACCAGATATCTTTCAAGCTCCCTTCCAACCTGGACTATTCTACTGTTCTATGAGATGACTTTATGACTTATTATTTAAATGAAGCAAAGTTTTGCAAGTCCAGACCTCAAATATAGGTGAGGATGCATGCAACCAACACCATCTCTTTCCCGATAACTGAATACACAGTTTTGTACAGAATGTATATATCCTGCCCTACTGTTACTCTGTGTTGGATCTTTCACTCTTTCCCTATTCATCTTCGTACATGTACCTAATTCAGCATACTGAACCTGTAAGATCTATTTTTTTTCCTCAACACCTAGTGTTGTTTTATTTATAAGAATATTCTTCAGAAGTATGATGTAATGCAAAATCATTATGACAGTACTTTCTGAAAACACTCTCTGTGACAATTTTCGGAGAAGGAAACAGCTGACCACATTCTTCCTCTTAAAAGTCTTTCTTTCTCCAAGCTTTTCAAGAAGAATAACATTTTCTCATGCTTTAAAGTAGCCTTTTATCAAGTTCTGTTCAAAGCCTTCCTATTAACCTTTGTGATTAGATGCTTATAATCTGAATTTATCATCATTTTTACGGACATTCTAATGCTTGGGTATATATGCACCCATCTCCTTGCATCAGCAAATGTGTGATTATGCTGTCAGTTTAGCTACATTTTTGTGACAGAATGTCAGAAATTATCTGTGTTTTTATAGGGAAGCAAATCACCATGAGCTCTCAAGCCTAACAGGACGGTTTTCCCCTTTGACCCCTTCCTCCTGTTTTCGAGTAGGTTTTGTACCTGGGCACAATGTAGCATGTCACCACATTGGAATACCACAGTTGTATCCAGCACAGAAGCAAGCGGTAGGTCAAAGCCGTACAGAAATAGCCACTTCAGGCTCACAAGCATGAGAAAACGTTTCTGTAGAAAGCTGCTTTGATCAACTCTGGTTGTGACAAAAAGATAAAGAAAGGATGGTTGTGAAAGGTCATTTGTGCTCCTCAGTTCAATCTACCTCCACTATCCAAGAGGAGAAAAATCAAACTAAATCTGTTGTCACTGATCATAGTTTCCAGTAAACAGTAAATATTATGCCATGATCAGACTAAAATAAGGATTTATAAATCTGTCTGCCCTTTTTATTCTTTAATTTCCATTCTTGCAAATTAAGACAGCAAAGTCTGAAATAAAATATTTTTTCAAAGATCTTGATCTTTTATTTAAAGAAAAAAATTTGAAACAGCATTAAAACCAGAGTGTTAAAAGAAATCTTAAAGAACAGCATTCAGTCTCTAGGAAAAAAATAGCATTTCAGTGCATGAGTGCGAGTATGGAAGATGTGTTTTAGAAAAGGACAAAGTGTTGCCATAAGGCAGGAAAAAGGGATTGTGAAGGATTTTGTTTAGGCAGTTACTAGTCATCGACATCCAGAAATACGATCATTAAAAAATTTAGCTTTAAATTCTGCCCATCTCACACCCCTTCTCCAAACTCAGTAACTCACAATAAAATAAGACTTTCACAGGGAGTTTGGTTTACATCTAGTTGAATTTATAGATTTGACAAAAGAAATATAAATGAAGTAACATAGGGAAAAAAATATGATTTTTCCCTTTTTTGGTTCAAGTACTATGGGGAAACAGTGATAACCTACTAGAGATTTTCACTCTGGGGCACACAGACATGTGAATCCAATGTGCTGGATTCTCCTCTTCCTATCGTATCGACACTGTTCTTCCTGCAGACTCTAAATATTACTTATAAACTAGGAGTAACACTGAGTTTGAGTATTCAGCAAGCAAGGCACTTGCTCACAGCTTCGGTACTAATTATAGCTGGCAAGGATAAATCATGAGGGATGCTTACCTTAAGGTGCTTAAGCAATTTTAAGTGTTAGTGTAGACTCTTCTAAAACCCACCTGGTTCACATCACAAAGAGTTTGGAGGAGAAAGGAGAGGGAAGAAAGGGGAGAGGCGTGTGCAGTAATGGCAGCTAGCATTCCCTAAATGAGCCCAAGTTGTTGGCAAGTACAAACACTCCCATTCCCAATTCGACCCCTACTGTCCTACATGATAAGACTTCAGAGAACCTTTGGAAGAAGTCTGCACTACCAACACATTAGAAGAGACATTGCACTGTAAAATAGGTTATACTTCAAACAGACCTGCTACATTGCTATTTCAGAGTGCTGTTGAACTCTGCATACCCTGAGTAAGGCATGCAGTAATTAAGGGTGGAGGAATAATATATAAAGAGAGGCAAAAAGGAAATGAATAATTGGTAGCCAGAATTTATTCATTAAATATGTTCCTTTAAAGGTCCTTATGTGAGAAGATTGAAATCTCACATAATATGGGTGATAACTAGTATCTCCCTTTCAGTGTGAGGCTTTTACCCTTCTACTTTATTTGCAATACTGAAACTGGTCTACAACCGGTTTGAAGATACGTCCCACAAAATAGCTACCAAAATAAGGGTCATGATCAGCTATGAATGGTCTGTTCTTGGGAAGAAGGATTAATTTTCCTGTAATAAGTGTCAGAACCTCAATGGCTTCCAGGGAATGTTACAGTTCTAATAGCCAAGTCTATAATGACCAGAGGCTCAATTTTTTCCCCTCTTTTTCATCCTTTCTCTCTTCTTACAAGAAATTGAACATATGTCTAGCTAGCATCTCACCCAATTTAGATTGTAATAAACAAATTAGTAGTGGAGCCTTCATTTTAGTGCATGCACATTTTAATTTTCTGTTACAACTCTTGACTAATAGATAATTCAACTCCTAAGTTCTGCGAATGTGTTAATGAATATCATAACAAACTAATGTGAACTAAAGAGAAAGAAAAAACAATCAAGTCTCTCAAATGAAATAGAAATAAGCTGGTTTTTCCTGAATAATGTATTTGCACAAGGTGCAGTCTGAGTACGTGTAAAAGATTAAAATCTAATAAGCAATCATAGGACACTCCTATTTTCAATATAAAATCTTATGCTGAATACAGACTGAATTAGAGTTGCAGCATAAATTATTTCTTTGAAATAAGCAGCACCTATGTAGAAACCCTCCTTTTGTCAAACTGTGCAAGGTGCATTGCATTTCTGCATGCAGCAAGGTGACATAAAATGATGCAATTTTTAGGATGACTGCAAACTTCTGTAAAACTACCACATTTTAGCCAGGGTCTGGGACTTGGCTTGTTCTGGATACAACACATATTATGCTCGTTAAGCAGACCATCCCTCAGCTTTATAAGAATAGATCTTGTTCATAACATCTAGCTGTTAATGTGCTCCATTTACCAGGCTTTTGGATTTACAGACCCATGGATCTATGTATCCACTTGCTAAAAGCATGAGTATGATTCTACACCTAATGACCTCTGAGTTCCAGATGGTTCTTAAAAAAAAAAAAGTTGTCACATGTGTTTACTACAACAGTTGAAAAAAGTTTTACATTTTCTTTTGTTTCAATCACAAGTATATCAAGTCTGATAGCAGGCCAGTGAATGAGATGATTTCCAGAGAGTGAAAATGAGTAACATGATTTCGTGTGAGATGATTTCCAGACCACTAGACTGCCCATAAATTAATTCTGGTTCTATGTGTGCTGAGATTAAATTGAAAATTCTGAACTATTAAACCTGTCCATATCACTGAAGATAGCAGATAAGGAGAGCAGGTTCATATCTTATTTGCAAGTCAGCAAACACATGAGGTGAGGAGTGTCTGACCTCATTATCATCTGGCAGGTCCATTTCTTTCCTTTCTAACAGCAATAATGAAAGAAAAAAAAAAGACGGACATATTCATCTTTTGACAGAGAATCATCTAGTTATACACTAAAATATGTCATGTTTTAAAACCTAGTTTCTGCCCTTGCCAAGAACCTTCACACTGTCATAGAAATTAACATGAAAGCTACAGCTCTCACTGAGTCATCAAATCTTTTTCATTTGTTCTCTAGTCTCTAGAGCCTCTCTATCTCTTTCTACAACCTTCTGCCAAGTGATTTTACATCAGAAGAAAACATAAAATTGTACTGTGGAAGAGAAACACTGTTGTATTGCAGGCTGTCATTGCTTCAAGGTAGACTGAGACTTTATTTTAGTGAGTTCATGTGGCAGGACTGCGTTTTCTATTTCTTCTTTCTTCAGGGCTGTTGACCAGAAATTCATAACATTTTGCTCTTCTTTGTGTTATNCACTTGTAACTTGTGAATAATTGAAAAAGGGTTTTCTCTAAACATATTAAGAGTTATTTTACAGCAGAGACTTCCTATTACTCAACAGTTTTGCTCACAAAGGCATTCCTGTATAAGGAAGTTACTTTTGAGTGCTTGGAAACTTACAAAATAATATCATATACATAATATATGTAAAATATAAAGAAATATTTAAAAATATATCTTAACACATATAAACCAATAATGTTCTAAATCATGTAGTTACAGAGTAATAATAAGATAATATTTTATATTTCTTTTAATGTAAAGCTATATTTCATTGCTTTCTGGTAAGTTTGGGACAATCTGAAGCACTTGAAATCTGAGTTAATGACAGTGACCAAAGTCATATGTCACCGAAAAAAATAAGTCACAACAAAAAGTAAACTCTTTTTCTATGAATTGGAAAATTTAGTTAATCAGCAAATAGAAATGGGTCATAGTTTTTTGCAGTTTCCAAATAATTTGAAAAACAATTTACAGTGATAACTATTCCAGTGGTCCTAATGAAAGTACCTCCAGTGTGAATAAATAATTCCTCTTTAATTTCATATGGCAATTATGCTACAGCCTGACCTGCAACCGTTGATGAACACTGGCACTATTTACAGCAAGCTACATTTTGTATATTACCATAAAGATAAGAGAGGACAGCTAAATTGAGTTAGTACCATCCACAACTTCTGAGCAAGTCACAAGTCATAAAAGCAAACTAAATGTTACTGTGGTTCCAGCTCTGTGGTAACAAAGCTACCCAACTAGTGCTTGCAGAAAATGTCTCTGCAGGTCTTCCTGTCATGAATGTATAATCAAGAAACCTTTGTGAATATTTCTGCAAACTTCTGCACTGCATTAAATGCAGGCCCCCAGATGGACAAACTGGGGCTTTAGGTGCCTAAAGCTTTGCAATGAGGTCTTTTACCATCAAAGATATTACTGAGGAGAGCAACTGGGACTGTGACATCTGTTTCAACAGTGCTCCCATCTGGTCGCCTGCAGCCCAGCCTTCCTATCAGGTTTCCAAGTTTGGTAAGTCACTCCACCTACTTACTGCTGCTGAAAATGGCAACTCAGATGATAAAAACTAGCCATCTGGAACAATCAGATGCTTTCCTTTTTTGTTGTTTTACACTGAAGAAACCCAACAAACAACACAACAGCAACAAAGTACAATGGATTAATGGATTATACTGCACGTTTGGAATCCTACACATACATTTGTGTTAGAGTAGATTTGTTCAGAAACCTCCATGTTGGGAATTTGTCTTCAGAAACCTTTGTAACAATCTGACTTCCTGTTTTGGGAAATAAAACCTGTTCTGAGATTCGACATTAGGCAGTAAACTAGTCCTGCGAAGACTTGTGGGCAGTTAAACATATGAGGCTGAGTGGGAACATAGAGTTCCACTGGATTGTGGAAATCAACAATTCACGCACACTGAAGAACTTACTACTTGTGAGTGACATGAGGATTGGATTGAACTTGTATTTTACATTTAATACTTTGAAAATACTTCCCAGTAAGTAGTACTCAGATACACAAAGTTACACATATACACATATGCAGGTATACACATGATTATACACACGCTCACAAAATGGTAACATTCAGTTTGGGGTGTGCTTAAAGGCAGGATTTTCGTAATTGTCTGGATGTAATAAAATGGTTCTCTGTTCTCTGTGCCTCTCAGGAGGCAATCAATTGAGTATTTTTAATTAATATGGAAAATTTTTGTGATGGTCAGACCTGTCTGTTTTAACATCAGCAAAATTAGTCATTTAAACACTGAGATTTTTCTCCTGTTTTAAGAATGTGTTTTAAAGAAATTTTTAACAGAAAAGTAGTTATTAAAGATATCTTTGAAAGGCATCAGGATGTCTTTGTAGGGTTTTTTCTCTCTGTCCATTTGAGACTGATAAAAAAAGCAGATCATCTCTGAGAACAACATAAGGAATATTTCTTTACCTAAACCAAAATTTAGCTGAATATATGAACTGATCTTTTGGCCAGGCTCATGAAGTGTCAAAATAGCTAATGATTGGTAACTGCAGTTACCATTAATGAAATTGTTTATTCTTTCCTGCTCTTAAGAGAAACAGAGTGATGGCATTAAAGTTATTTTATTCTTTGAGTAATGTAATTGTCTGCTTCCTCCCTTTGCACAGAAATATTCTTCTGAAAAATCAGGAGAAAATTGTTTACATGCTATATGAAATATTAGACTATAAATTTGGGTTGTTATATGTTAAGCAAAAATCCCCCAATTTTTTACATCTCTTGCTGCATCTATTTTCAAAAATATTTTGAGTTCTAAGGATGGATTAAATGGATTAGGGAAGTTATGGCCTAAATTTATACACAGAAGAAAGAAGGATAATATAGTTATCAAGTATGGATTCTTTCAGTCTAGGATAAAGGTTTGTACTTTCAAAACTTCCAATACAGATTTTTAAGAAATATGCTAAAAAAATTTGTTAAGTTGCAATATTCCATAAGTATATTTTGTCTAGCTCTTTGCTTGTTCTTTTTAAAACTCCTTAAATAGTCTTCTACTAGTGTCAATAAAGTAAGACCTCAGCCACTTTGCTCAGTGCGGATGAGCATGGTTGAAAGGCTGGTCTCTTCACCTCTTTTTACATGTGTTTTCAGCTCTTCCCCACAAGGGATCTCCCATACTAGAGATTAGGAGGAAAAGACCTTCTGTGATATTAATGGATGACTTGTGCTTGATTCAAATCAGCATTAACACACCAGAGTGAGGCATTTTGAACATGTGGGAAAAAAAGAAGGGAAGAACACACTGAAGGTTAAAATGACAGTCAAACACACATGAATTGGGAAAGAGAGGTCAACAATTTAGTGAAAAAGGAGAAAAAGGAAATTGTTTCTGTCTTACAACTAGGGCAGCAAACAGGAGTTGGAAGCCACTGGAAACTGCTGGAAAGTTATGACCTTGTCATTCCTGAAAGTCGGTGGGATGGATCCCATGACTGAAGTGTGACTAACGATGGCTACAGGCTGTTCAGAAGGGACATGGGGGGAAGGAGAGGCAGAGGGACTGCCCTTGACATCAAAAGTTGGATTGAGTGTGAAGAGTCTCCGAAGAACAGCCATGAGCAAGTCAAAAGCTGGTAGGTAACGAGGCGAGACCGAGAACCACGGGAGCCTTTCGGTCGGTGTCTGTGACAGCCCCATCAGGAAGAGCCTATTGACGAAGCCTTCTTGCTCCAGCTGCAGCAGGCATCGCGCTCATGGGCTCTTGTGCTGCTGGGGGACTTCAACCACCCCTGCACATGCTGGAAAAGCAGCTGCAGGCAATCCTTGAGAATCCTGGAATGCACGGAGGATAAATTCCCGACCAGGTAATAGTCAGATCTGCAATAGGGGAAGATCTGTTGGTCACCAGCACAAGGGGGCTAAAGCCGGATGTCAAGAGAGGAGGCAGCCTGGGAGGCAGTGGTCAGGCCCTGGTGGAGTTCACAGTCCTGAGGAATATGGGTCAGGAAAGGAGTCAAGAGAGGCCCCTGAATTTTAGGAAGGCACACTTCCAGCTTTTCAGGGAGACTGCAGTTAGAGGCAAAGGAAAGGAACAGAGCTGGTAGATCTGTAAGAAAGCTTTCCTCTGAGAAAAAGCTATCAATCCTCCAGAGCAAGAAATCAGGCAAGGCCACAACTGGGAGAAGGGCATGGCTGAGACCTGCTGATAGAACTAGAGAAAGAAGCCAGTGCACAGACAGGGCAGGCAAGAACAGGTGACTGGAGAAAAATATAGAGGTGAAGTCTGGTTGTGTAGGGATAGGGTGAAGAAGGCAAAGGTGAAGCTGGAACTGAACCTAGAAAGTGACACAAGGAGTAACATTTATGACTTCTAAAGAAATTAACCAGAAAAGGAAGGTCAAAGAAGGTGTGTCTCTAATGAATAAAGCTTGAATAGTGTGCCCATGAGAATATCATAAGGTTTAACAAGACCAAGTACAAGGTGCTGCACTGGGTTGGGGCAAACCCCAGTATCAACACAGGCTGGGGGATAAACTCAGAGAGCAGCCCTGCCATGAGGAACTTAGGAGTGCTGGTGGGTGAGAGGCTGGACATGACCCGGCCATGTGCACTCCCAGCCCAGAGAGCCAAACGTGTCCTGGGCTGCATCCAAAGCAGCGTGGGCAGCAGGGCCAGGGAGGGGATTCTGCCCCTCTGCTCTGCTCTGGTGAGACCCCACCTGGAACACTGCATCCAGCTCTGGGGTCCCAGCACAGGAAGGACATGGACCTATTGGACTGAGTCCAGAGGAGGAACACCAAGATGATCAGGGGAAGTGACCACCTCTCCTTGAGGAAAGGCTGAGAGAGTTGAGTTTGTTCAGCCTGGAATAGAGATGTCTTAGGAATAACCTAATTCTGGCCTTCCAGTAGACAAATGAAAACCTACAAGACAGATGGAGAGGGACTTTGTTACAAGAGCAGGTAGTGGCAAGGCAAGGGTGAATGGCTTCAAACTAAAAGAAAGTAGGCTTAGATTTGATGTTAGGATGACTTTCTTTACTGTGAGGGTGGTGAGACACTGGAACTGAGTAGGCCCCATTCCTGGAAGTGTACAAGCCCAGGCTGGATGGGGCTCTGAGAAACCTGGTCTAGTTGAAGGTGTCTCTGCCCATGTCAGTGGATTAGAACCAGATGAACTTTAAGGTCCTTTTCAACCCAAACCATTCTATGATTCTATGAGACTGCTAACGATTTGCCATTGAAGATGTCTTAGGATGAAGCGTACTGCAAATCACAGATCTACAGCTTGAAATGATGAGATTATTAGATTAATACAATTAATAAAATTAATACTCAATATTTGGATATGTAATGTCGCTGCTGTTAATGTCACAAATACACACAAATACACAAAATAATAAATCTGAGCAAACAGACCTGAGAGCCTATAAGACCCACTAGAGGCCTTTGACTTGGAAAAAGCCAGAGAGGTTGGATAGGACTCCACAACTAGCGGAGACATTGGTGGTTTTTTCTGATTATCTAGTTTAAAAAGCTGTACAAAGGGAAGAGAGTAGTCCCTTGAAAGGAGACACAGATGGGGAACTACAGGCCTGTCAGTCTGACTTCGGTGCCAGGGAAGGTTGTGGAATAGGACATCTTGTGTACTATCATGGGCACATAAAGGATAACCAAGGGAATAGGCCCAATCAGCATGGGTTTAGGAAAGGCAGACCCTGCTTGATGAAGTTGATCTGCTTTTATGAGCAGGAGACCTGCCTTGTGGATGAGCGAGAGAAACTGAGGGAGCTGGGGAGAGAAGGAGGCTCAGGACCTCATCGCTCTCTGCAACCACCCGAAAGAAGGTCCTCCCAGGCAACTGGTGACAGAACAAGAGTAAATGGCCTCAAGCTGCACCAGGGGAGTTTCAGATTGGACAACAAAAAGAATTGCTTCACAGAAAGAGTGGTCAAGCATTGGAATGGGCTGCCCAGGGAAGTGGCAGAGTCACCATCCCTGGAAGTGCTCAAGAAGTGACTGGACATGGCACTTAATGCTATGGTCTAGTTGTCATGATGGTGATTGGTCAAAGGTTGGACTTGATCTTAGAGATGTTTTCCAACCTTAATGATTCTATGATTCTATGCAGACCTTCAACAGCATGTAGAGGGTTGTGCCTGAGAGGAGTTGCTAGGGTCACAAGCCAGGGACTGGATTGTTGGCAGCAAGCATCCTGCTCCTCTGAGGTTCTGGTTTGTTTGGGTACATCCTGTGGATGCTTTTCAGGATAGAAATTTCTGTCTACATGCTCATTCCCACTCAACGGGTGTCCTGGGTTACAGTGTATTCTACTACCACGAGCTGTTGAGACCAGGTATAGCGATGTTCCTTGCCTCCTCCCTCTGGACTATCTCCTGTTAATGGGCCCAACAATGCCTTGCCCCATGACTCATAGATAACTGCACCTGGACTATTTCCTGTTAATGGGCCCATCAGTGCCCTGCCCCATGACTCACCATCCCATTGTGAGATGCTCCACCCAGGGGGAAGGAGCCAAGCATTCCCACCTGGATAAAATCTGGGGTCTGGAACAACAGAGGCAGACTTACCTACTGGGATCCCAGAGGACAAGATCTACACCACTTTCCGAGGAAGACCAGACCCTCCTACAACACGGCTGGACCTTCAGAGGAAGACCAGACCCTTCAACAGAACCATCACCCCGGAAGGACTGCAGTCACCATCTAATTGGACTGTTACCAACCCCCTGATTATCAGGGGGTCTGGTTTGTGCTCTGACTTTGTCAGTGGGTTGTTCTTTCTTTGTACTATTGCATTTATTTTATTTTTTTCCTGTCAAATTGTATTTCTGACTTGGAGCCTCTCACTAGCTTGCTTTCAAACTAGTACAACAGGTAACGAAAAAAGTCATGTGTATTACTGCTTGTTCTGGTTGTGGCCTGGTGGCTCTGTACCACCCAATTCCATTCTCTCAAAAGTTAAGGATAGGAGAGTGGAGAAGAAAACCAAAACCAGGAGAAGGATGACCCTGAACTATGTCAAGAAGCAGTACAAGGTTCTGAAAAAGAAGCAGGAGCCCAAACTTCTCTTCACATAAGATCTGATCACTCTCCCTGAATTGAAATGTTCTTAATGTGTAGTGTTGGTAAGTATATTTAGCATATCCTGTAATATTTAATAGTAAAGGCACACACAGTAACCAAGGGTGATGGGTGATGTGATGTCTCACTTTGTTTCGCATTAAACATGAGCATCCATTTGCCATCAGCATGAGGCTTCCTCGCTTGCCACCTTCACAAGCTGGTGGCAGCTCCGTGATCGTAGCTGGCGGGTGGCAGCTGCCCTCACACATGGCATCACGTTAGATGCTGGAACCCAGCACCTACACATGAGTGAAGGGCAGCCAGAGGTCTCATTTCTGCTGAAGCAGACAGCACATTGTTCTAACTAAATGAACAAATAACCATAAATAAATCACGTTGCATTCTTATTGGAAAGCTTATCAGACAGTACTATTGTGGCTTTTCTGTTTGGGCCTGAGAACCTTATCTTCATAGACCATGTTTCTGAAGTATAATGTACATTTTTGGGTGAAAAGAAACTCATTCCAGGGTTTGAATGGGAATTAGATTCACAGGAGTAGTACTAATATTGTGTTACTCTTGAATATGAAAAATGATTTTATTATTTCACAACTCATGATACAGAGAGTAAAAAAAACCACACATACCAGTAAAAAATCTCTATTACTCTACTTCAATATAAAGTATTTGAAAATAAAATATATATCTCCTGAAAGATGCTTGCAAATTTTCTGTCATTAGACTAGGATGCAAATATTCCTGTGCAGGCAGGAGTCTTAAAATGAGAGTGCTATTTCAGAGAAAAACATGAACATTATTGTTCATTAAGGATCCACATATTAATCAGTAAAACATTGCCCTGTGTTGCAAAAATAATGCATCTCAGGATTCACAAAATGCTTAGTCTTATTAATGGTTTAATATTATATTTATGATAATAATTTTATTTTTCCTGGGATATTTTCTGTGTAGATAATAAAAAAAAAATGATGATCTATGCATTATCCATAAAAAGCACAAAATGCTGTTTCAAGAGGTTCACTTTCTCCTTACTACTGATACGTTGGCCAAATGTTCTGCCTGTGCCAATGGGCACATTAAGAAGTAGAGAGCAGTATAATATAATGCTACAAATTTAGCTCACTGCTTTCTGATTATGGTATGCATTACATTTAATTTTTTTTAGAAATAATGGGATTAGTATTAGTTCACACAGAACTGTCCTGTTCTCTAGGATTTATTTCCTAGTTATCTATAGACTGCAGCCTTTTACCAAACAATATTCTTTATGTAATAGAAGTGGTGTGGTTAAGGGAATTGTCTTCTTCATCATAAAGTATGCAGTGCCTTCCAATTAAACAACTTGCAGTTTATAGAAGCCAGATGCTCAGTCCCTATAAATCAGCCTAACTTTACTTAAAATGGAGATACAGTAGTTTGTTTTCACTCAGGAATTTGCTAGCCATGTATCTAAATAACCCATAAGGTCTTGATTACAGAAATATTGCCATTTATATGATACTAGCAGAATTAATTTAACATTTTCATTCTCCATATTCAAACCAAAATAAGGGTAGACAGGGTCACTAGAGCATTTCTGTTGCATATCTGAAGTTTATAAAATCTTTACCAAAGCAATCATGCTGGAAATATCTCAGTCGAGGTATGTTCAGTCCTGTTATTCCTCTAAATCTTTGCAGTCTTGAAGGTGATTAATAGGCAGCTGGGCCATGAATAACCCTGTTTGCCTACTACGTGCATAATAATCTTGTTCATGCAATTATTGGGCATACACCTGATACAAAGCAATTTGAATGGGTTGTCTTTATGGCGAAGAATCGATGTACCTGGTGGCAGAGTAAATCCAAGGACAAAGAAAACTTATGTTGTGTATTTGGACAAAATATTCAGGATGCTGAAGAAAGATAAGGCCAAGAACAATGAAAAGCCTCATTTTTTTTCTGTCTTTAGAGAAATAATGAGATCAGCCCTGCTTTTTAAGCTTCTTTTAAGTCCTGGTGACAAAGAACAGATAAAATGCCAAGGTGCACGCTGCTGCCTTCACTGCAGTTGTCACTCTGGTCCTTAGAAATACTAAGACTACTGAGAGCATATGGAAAATCTGAAGCGAGGAAGACTTACTGTTGGTGGAAGAGGATCAGGTTGGAGGGCATTTAAACAAACTGGAACTACACAAGTCTGTGGGCTCTGTTGGGATGCACCCACAAGTGCTGAGGAATCTGTCCCATGTCATTGTGAGGCTCCTCTCAATTATAGTTGAAGGTAATGGTGGTTGGGGGAGGTCTCTAAGGACTGGAAGAGAACAAGTGTCACTGCTGTCTTCAAGTAGGGCAACAAGGAGAATCCAAAGCACAGTCCAATAAGCCTCACTTTAGTTATGGGGAGGTGGTGGAGCAACTTATTCTAGAAAAAACATTTCCAAATATAATTAAAGGTTAGGTTGTGACTGGGAGTAGCCAGCATGGATTTCTAAAGGAGAATTCATGCTTGACAGAACTGATAGACCTTTACAATGACATGAACAATGTAGAGAGCAGTAGATGCTCTTTATCTTCACTTCAGAAATGCATTTGACAGTGCCCCACAAGATCCCCATAAACAAAGTACAGCTTAGATAAAGAATGGTGAGGTAGGTCTAAAACTTCTAGTTGCTAGGCTCAAAGGACTGTGATTAAGAGCACAAAGTCCAGCTGAAGACCAGCCAGTAGGGGTACATCTCAGGAGCACATATTGCAATCAATACTTTTAAATTAATGACCTAGATGGATAGGCTAGAGAGCATCCTGAGAAACTGGAAGATGTTTGATTTACCAAACCAAAATTTGCTAGTCTCCAGAGATACCCTCCAAATTCAGTGCTTCCATGATTGTACCTAAAATATATATTGCTATAGGAAGAAGCTCTCTAAGGAAAATAAAATAAATATCTAATACACACCGCTGTCACATAAAAAAAATTAGGTCTAAAAGGTCTTGAATAGCTACAAATCAGAATTAAAAAAGGAACATTTATGGCAACATGAGGGAAATTCCAAATTATCTCTTTCATGAAAGAATTAGAATGATAACAACATGGCTACAAAAATATACTTCATATGGATGTTACCTGTTAAATCAAGCCAATAGCACTATTACTGGCAGAGGCCTGGGACACTAATAAAACCACAGAAATCCTTTTCACTTGAATACTTGCAGTAACATCATAGCAGTTCCACTTTTTAAGTACTGTGGTTTGCAAAACTTATTTTCCTCACAGATTTTTTTTTTCCACCTATGCATCCATTAGTATTCAAAAGAGCAAGTAGTATTAATCCTGATGGTTTGTCTGGAGCAAATGTAAAACATGTCTTAGGAGATTTCGCACTCTATTACATTACTGTTTACTCTGACCATTACTGTTGCTTGAATACATGAATCTTACCTGATTATACACAAATCAATCAATTGGTAGACGCATTTCCTATGCAGTTGCTCCTATATCAACCCCTTCACTTTAGAAAGTGACAAACCACACCTGAAAAGGAGTTTGTCTCTTCATACGTACAGACTCAGGAGGGTGAGGAAGAGAAGGTGCAAAATTTTTTGAGATAAAGACAAATACCTATGATTTCAGAACAAGAAAGGGCCTGATCTTTCAGAATCTTACTACTAATTTTTAAATCTGAAAACAAATATTCTTATCAGATCTTCCTTTTACAGTGTAAGATCTCACCATAAACTCCTGCTTTTTCATGCATATTAGTCGATCTTTAAATTGTATTATAAGTTAGCAAATGGGTGACTGGTTTGGAGGTCAGCAAGTAATCAGATTAACAATGTTAATTAAAAACCTAACATGTTGCCATGAAAACAATCTTGTATGATTATCAACCAGAGGCTTGTGAAAGATGTACACAGTCTAATCTGGTATTTTCTTTTAATATGCTCTGAACTGCAGAACCTGTTTTACATAGCAATATTAGATGGAAGGAGTTTAATTAAATCTAATGATCTGCCCAAAAGTCAATGTGTGTGGAAATGGAATTAACGAAGTTCCTAGGCCATTTTCTCTGATTATAATCGATTAATACACAGAAGTGAATATTAGAAATAACTCATCTGAGAACAAGAATATCATGTATAGAAAACATTTACATCTGTCTGGCATTGATTAATTTCTCACTTGACTCAAAACTGCAAACAAAATAAAAAAAATCTGTAAATTACAAGACAAGTTGTGATGTGCCATTTTTGTTTTGTTTCTAGCTATAATGTTTGTTTCCCATAATAAGGCGGTATTTTGAAGCATAGTGGCTTTTCTGGTAATCTAAACAGTAACTCTAGCAAACATGGTATGGGTTTTAATACACTCTTATTACTTACAGACCTGTAAGGGTATATGTATCTGCTTTATAAGTGAGAAAATGAGATTTTTTTTGGTCCTCCTTCTTCTTACGTCAGTCAAACCCTGCTGCAGCTATCCTGTGTAGAGGAAGTAACTATTCCAGAATAAACTGCAAGGATGTAAGGATGGCCTTAGATGTTTTCTCTGCGGAGTGCTCCTGAAGCCGATAGGAACACATTTTGCTTCCACAGTGGTGTTTCTGCTCTGGCAATGTCCGCACTTTTTCCCAGAACGTCTCAGATTTTGGGAGGCCCCTCGATAAAACCACATTATACAAAAGTCACTCAGCAGCATCGCAATATGAAAGCTAAATTTTGCATGCTTCTAAGTAGCATGTTATTTTTGTCCATGCTTATTCTTTATCAAGAAAGAGGAAAAAAAGTGTCTCAGGGATGTTAACTGATGACTGAGACCTCAGAGTATACTACAGGTCTATTTTGGGTATGTTAGGAAAGCAAATGGACTCTTATAAAAAGGCAGTTGTCCCTAAAGCAATACTATACTTTGCTTTCTTTTACTCCATACACCTAACACCTCACTTACTTTTTTTTTTTGCTTGTTCTTTTCTTTTTCTTTTTGATTTCAGTTCACAACCTATAATGATATCCTAGATTTTTCCTTTTAGCTCCTTCTGTTAGTTTGAAATCTGCCAGTGTAAAGCAGGTAACAAATCTTTTAGGGTATGATTTACCATCTGTGCATTTTTCCTGTTTTGTTAAACAGATCCAGTTCAACTAATGCTTCTTCAACTGTGATTCTGATCATTTTTGTAAGATGTCTAACAGAAATTTAGAAACCTTCTACACTCAAATTTGTTCTTGTCAAAAGCACAAGTGAGAGAAGCTTTCCTGCATAATTCTGTTGTCTTTGAGATTGTGTTCACCTGCATACAAGCACAGTCTGGTACTCCTGGACAAGTAGAAAGTCTATGTAACATGAGATTTTTGGTATTGTTGCCAGTTAGAACCAGTATGCTGTTTTGAGACAGATACAGTTACAGTGTTCACACAGTCACTGGAGATGAAAGTTTTGACCTTGTATTTACAGCATTATTCCTAAGAAAGGGAGCAGGAATGAATAATTGAAACTTTTGACATGCTAAATATGAAACTTATAAAATGAGTGTTAAGATCTGATTAGTGAGAGATGCCTCTGATGGAATTGAGACGCAGATGAGATCATATGCCAAAGTCAGAAGTACAGTGTACTAGTTTGAAAGTAAATCAGTGAGAGACTCCAAGTCAGAAATACAATTTAATAGGAAAAATAAAATAAATGCAATAGTACAAAGGAAAACCACTGACAGAGTCAGAATACAACCTGACCCCCTGTCGGTCAGGGTGTTGGTAGCTGTCTGATTAAATGGTGGCTGAAGTCATCCTGGAGTGATGGTTCTGTTGAAGCAGTGATTCTGTAGAAGGGTCCGGTCTTCCTCTGAAGGTCCAGTGGTGGCATAGGAGGGTCTGGTCTTCCTCTGGGAATCCAGTGGAAAAGGCTGTCTGTGGTGTTCCAAACCTCTGAGTATATACAGATGGGAAGCGCTCAGTTCCTCCTCTTGGGCAGAGCATCTCACAGTGGGATGGTGAGTCATGACACAAATAGTCTGGAGGGAGGAGGCAAGGAACACTGCCCCACCTGGTTTCGACAGCTCATGAAGATGGTAATAGAATACACTGCAACCCAGGATATACAGATTTTATTTAAAAATGAATGTAATGTGGAGAAATAGAAAGAAATAGAAAAGAGAGGAGAGAGGAGAGAGAGTGAGAGGGACATCAAGCAGAAGATAGTCACCACCCATGGATTCAACAATGTCCTGTTGGTCTTTCTTCACCTTGGGGTTCTCAGTGCTGGGGGTCTACAGGTTGTTCAAAATTCTTCACTATTTATACATCTTAGTGAACAAAGGAATTAATGCTCATTGGCTACACAGCTCTCTTCTTCTATTGGTTAAATGACTCCCTTGTTTCTTATGCTAATTAGTCCTATGCTCAGTCTTCTTTTGAGTTGGTGCATTTCTTGTGTTTGTGGGCCATGAGTATGTGGTCACCATCTCCCCCTGCCAGAATTTCCCAGTCAGAGCTGATTTCAACACAGTTTATAAATTGGCTTTCCTTGTGGTCTGTGTTCTGTATTCTTTGTGTCCATTATCAGTGATACATTCTTCTCCCCCAGCTTTGTCAACCTCCTGGACAATAGTACCACTTCTATTATCTCTCAAGTTCTCATCAACGTGGTTTAATTTGCAGGTTTAAGTTCCAGGTAGCCATGGAGGTATATTCAAGGGGGCTCTGGTAGTTGGTGGTGGTCACAGATGCCATCTGTACCATAACTTGGGGTGAGTTTCATTTGATCAGTGATATGCCTATGAGCAGTTTCTTCTTTACTCGGTTTGCCACTGTGGGAATTTTTGTCTGGATGTATTATCCAGGATCTATTAACCAGGTCTCTGCTCCGACAGGCCTGGAGTTAGCACCATTCTGTGCTCATGGCTAAGTCCTTCTGTGGCTTTAACAGTGTTTGAGACAGGCAGCTGTGCTCTTTATAAGTCCTAATAATCACCTATTATAGTCAAAATAATTTAAAAAAATGGAATTTTTTTTAAAGTAATTTTGTGCGTTTGAGGAAGAGTTAATCCAAAAAGTTTTATCTGAAGAACTTGAAATGTGGGATTAATTTAACCTGTTTAAAGTGACTGACTCCTTTCCTGATTATCAACTGCCTGCCCTAAGCAGTCCCTTATCTTTCTGCAGTTAACAGATTTTCGACACCAGAGAGGCTTAAAATGGGTAGGACTCATTCTTTGTGAAGGATGCCTTTCTGTAGTGGAAAAATTTATGATCTAAAGTGGTAACCACTTCTGAAAAGAAAATTGTAATGTTTTTAGAGCTAAAAATCCAAGAACTTCAGGAAGAAATACTGCTGAGAAGGAACCAGAACAGGCAGGTTTTTTCTGACCCAAAGGCCTGAATAAAGTTACTTGCACCACAAGACAAGGCAAGTTATGTTCCTAGATAAAAGATGACACTCTATTTGTTATGTTTGGTATTCTAAAAACTAAAAGAATTTGACAGTAATTTTTGGTATATCTTTACTATTTGTTAACCATAAATTATTGCCTTATGACACAATTCTATTCTTATGTAAAGCTATAAAGCACTCCCAATAAAATGGTGATTTTGTGTGCTACATAAACATGTTGGACAATATGCCTTTCTGGAAATTTAGGGGATTTTTTAATATTTTTGTAATTCTAGTCTCTTTGAAGTTGGAAAATAATTTATAATAGTCACAGACAGTGATTAGCTCATCAGAGATGGCTGAGAACCGTTCTGCAACAAGTGAAGAGAATTATCTAACAAATAAACAACTGATTTCAAGGAGGTTATTGTTTACATGGAATACATGTTCAGTAGCCTTGAAATTAGTCTTTTTTGCTTCATGTTTGACTGAAACATGAACTGAAAAAGAAGGTCATTTATGCAAGTGTAGAGTTCAATGTTGAACACTCTGTGGAAGTAACAAGATCTTCTGGAAAGATTGTCATTTAGTGTATGGCTCTTGCTACAAAGGGACTCCTTGCCATAGAAGAATCAGAAGCTGTTAATTAAGCTACATCAAATAGGTTAACTAATGATGAGAAGAAAGAAAAAAGTGGCTGAAAGAATACCACTTACCTTCTTCTGAAGGAAAACCTGGACGTACGCAAAATTTGTGCAATACATTTATACATAGGAATGAAGTGAAAGACATTAAGCATAACTGACCTATGTTAATTTTCAACAGGCTAGCAGTTGTCGCTTCCACAGTAATAAACACATCACTTCTAGTGATGTATCTTTAGATGATGAAAGATAATTTGAGTAAAAATTCATGGTTTTCTTACTAAAAATTTCAGGGTTACAAACACATTCCTCCAATTTATATTCTTCCTTTAAGAGTAGTTTAAAAAGATGGAGAGATGGATGCAAAAAAACTTTTCAACTAGAGATAATTTCCTCTTGTCCTATCATGTCATGTAGGAGAAGATATTGACCCCCACCTTGCAAAAACCTCCTTTCAGGTGTAGAGCATGATAAGGTGCTCTTTAAGCCTGTTTTATTCCAGGCTTAACAACCCCAGTTTCCCCAGCTGCTCCTCATAAGACTTGTGCTTCAGGCCCCTTCCCAGCTTTGTTGCCCTTTTCTTCAGCTTCTTTGGATGCATCATGCACTCTCCAAACGAGACTGCTATATAAAGTGCCTTCCAGCTTTATAAAGAGAGAAAGTTTATTTTACCACTGTGAAATGCCACATTTTTGTGCTGTCATTCATTTTCTTTTTCTTTCTCTCTCTCTTTCTTTCTCTCTTTCTCTCTTTCTTTCCTTCCTATCCCCTAAAGCTCTAAAAGCCTATCCATCTGGTTCCTTATCCATTAAATAGTCAATCCTTCAAATCCATGTTTCTGCAGTTTGAAGACAAGGATGTCTTGTGGGACCATGTCAAAAGCCTGACAGAAGTCTAGGTATGATGTAGATGACATCACTTGGTCTTTTCTTGTTGACTGTTGCAGTCATTCCATCATAGAAGGCCACAGGATGGGTCAGGTACGATTTGCCCTTTGTAAAGCCATGATGGCTGTCTCGTATCACCTCCTTGTCTTGTGTATGCCTTGACATCATCTCTGTGAGGATGTGCTCCATGATCTTCTCAAGTCATAGAGGTGAGGTTCATTGGTCTATAGTTTCCCACGTATTACTTTTTTAGTATTCTACTATTAAAATTATATTTTATTTATAATAATACTAAATTTTATTATATTTATATATACTATTATATATATTTATATATAAATATATAATATATATTTATATATAATATATATTATATTATTTATAATAATACTAAATTTTATTAATAATACTAATATTTTATTTATTATAATACTAAAATTATATTTTAGTAGTCCCATTTTCTAAAAATAGGAGTTGCTTCCCTTTTTCCACTCATCAGGAGTTTCTNTGAAATGCCACATTTTTGTGCTGTCATTCATTTTCTTTTTCTTTCTCTCTCTCTTTCTTTCTCTCTTTCTCTCTTTCTTTCCTTCCTATCCCCTAAAGCTCTAAAAGCCTATCCATCTGGTTCCTTATCCATTAAATAGTCAATCCTTCAAATCCATGTTTCTGCAGTTTGAAGACAAGGATTTCTTGTGGTACCATGTCAAAAGCCTGACAGAAGTCTAGGTATGATGTAGATGACATCACTTGGTCTTTTCTTGTTGACTGTTGCAGTCATTCCATCATAGAAGGCCACAGGATGGGTCAGGTACGATTTGCCCTTTGTAAAGCCATGATGGCTGTCTCGTATCACCTCCTTGTCTTGTGTATGCCTTGACATCATCTCTGTGAGGATGTGCTCCATGATCTTCTCAAGTCATAGAGGTGAGGTTCATTGGTCTATAGTTTCCCACGTATTACTTTTTTAGTATTCTACTATTAAAATTATATTTTATTTATAATAATACTAAATTTTATTATATTTATATATACTATTATATATATTTATATATAAATATATAATATATATTTATATATAATATATATTATATTATTTATAATAATACTAAATTTTATTAATAATACTAATATTTTATTTATTATAATACTAAAATTATATTTTAGTAGTCCCATTTTCTAAAAATAGGAGTTGCTTCCCTTTTTCCACTCATCAGGAGTTTCTCCTGACCACCATGACTTTTCAAACGTGATGGAGAGTGTCTCTTACCTTGGTCCCAATAAGGCAGCAGGCCTTCCTATAGGCTATGTTGAGTCAACATATACAGTTCTCTATTCCTATCAGAAAGGAGTCACTGATGGCATCTACCCTTATTTCTTCTCTTATCTGAAGGGGTTGTGACTGTGGGGTGGTAGACTGACTCACCCTAGGCAATTTTTCCAACCTAGGTATACCTTTGTACACAATTATCTCATGCCTGGTCCTCAGGTTCTAAAGCCACATACTTATTGTATAAGAGCACCTGGGAAGGCGAGATAGGTCAGGAGAGGATTAGCCTGCTGCCACAAGCACAAAAATTATTTCTGTTCCCTCTGCCTCCCCTTCACCCCCCGCCATGATCACCGTCTTCTGCCTGTTGGTGAATATTATAGAATACTATATATCATGTAGTACTTTATGTAGTCTATGTAATATATATGTATTTATACTTAAAAGTATGTTTATATAAAATCCTACTGAAAAAACATATTTTGCTTTCAGAATTGTTGTCTAAGTGTAGTTCTCCTTTTCACTCCACTTGTAGTGTGATGAGTCATGTTGTTCTCCTAGGTTTTTCAAACAGGGGAGTGTTTAATACTGATGAACAATGATACTTACTTATGCTTTGTTAAGCCATTCCACATTTGGCGTTGGTGTTATATTAACTTTGCTGGAAGCTTTATTAAAACTAGTATATTTTGGGGGTTGCCAGTTTTACAGTTGATTCCCAGATGAATCCTGGGGATAGAAGAAATCCAAGTGTGGGGGAAAATGAGAAGAGGCACGTATCTTCCCAATACAGAGAGAGGCTCGAAGCTGTTGGATGGACCCAAGGGTTACTTTGGGTCACAGCACTGAACGGAAATTACTCTGGGGCAATTGCTAATATTTTATCTATCCAGTTCTGAAGAGTTGTGTCTATCCCCAGTAGCTGTAGACTTCTACTGTGTGCTGTGACAACTTAGTATCTTGTATGAGTTTTATTCCCTCTCTGTATCTTAAGCTTCTTTGAGGGAGTAGAAGGTTTTACAGCCATAAAAACAGTAACTGAAAAGTGCCACCATAGAACCAGAAAAAGAATCAATTTTTAGTACGATGTCACAGTAGAATAAAAACCCACTGTATACTGACTGTCCATTTATCTCTAACAGGGAAAGTCTACACAAATAAATTCATTACATTGATATTATGACTCTCAATCATGATATTTGACACTTCAGTAAGGGAAAAGAACACTTTCCCCAGGAGAAGGTTAGATGTTTCAGAGCATTACAGTAGAAAGATCTTTTTGCCAACCTTACAATGACTTAGTATCTTTAATTGGGGCCATAATTCAAAGTGACTCAGGAAAAGAAGTTACACAACCTCAGCTTAATAAGTAACAGTAATATTTTCTATTTAGTTCTGCAATATTTCTAATATTACAGTTTTGTTTTTCTTATTGATGACATAGTGCCCTGCACAATAGCTATGAAATGCTTCTTTCCATCAAAGGAAAGACAAGTCTTCACAGATATATAACTAATGCACTTCATGCTTTCATAGCCACAGGTTATGAAACGCAAAGCCACACCTCCAGTTCTGTGTTCAGTTCTAGGCCCCTCACGACAGCAAAGACATCGAGGTGTGGGAGCGAGTCCAGAGAAGGGCAACAAAGCTGGAAAAACCTCTAGAGAGCAAGTCCTATGAGGAGCAGCTGAGAGAATTGGGTTTGCTTAGCCTGGAGAAAAGGAGGCTCAGGGACCTTATCACTCTCTACAGTGCCCTCAAAGGAGGGTGTAGCCAGGTGGGTGTTGACCTCTTCTCCCAGGCAACCAATGACAGGACAAGAGGACATGGCCTCAAGCTGAACCAGGGGCAGTCCAAGAATGACATGGAAAGTGTTGTCAAGCATTGGAACGGGCTGCCCTGGGAGGTGGTGGAGTCAGCAGACCTGGAGGTGTTCAAGAAATGGCAGGATGTGCCACTTAGTGCTATGGGCTAGTTGCCATGGTAGTGATCAACCAAAGGTTGGACTCATTGACGGAAGTCTTCTCCAACCTAAATGATTTTATGATTCTGTGAAATAAGATTTTTCAGGCAAAGGAAACTATATGAAATCCAATAAAATTGTGTGTTGAATGTATTTACTGGAAAGAGGTAGTACTTTAGTAAAATTTAAAGATGAAAATTTAAGGGTGACTCTTCAGTTATGATCACAATAACATTAATTCTAACAGAGGCATCCTGTAAAGGCTGGTATGCATGTTTTCATCACCTTTCCTTTTGTTAGTTGCCTTTGATGTTGCTATGTTGCTTCAAGAAGCTGCCATGAAAAACAGCATGCCTAGAAGTGTGTCTGGTGGGCTAATAAAGACATGCTGTCATCATGCTCTGTCTCCCATATACCTTTTTCTAGTTTTCTGTGATATTAAAAAGTAAACATAATTACGACCTCTAGCACAGATCTACTCTCTACACCCTTATAGCTGTGTAAGGAAAAACACACAGTCTACCTTCAGATTTACTTAGCAGGAAGTGTATTCAATCCCATTCTGTCTTTTAGCATAATACAGATTTGCTCTTCTACAAGGAAATGAGGAAGAAAAAGCTTTACTGTAAGGATTTTTTCTTTTCCTTGTGTACAAAGTATGTTGAGGAACCCTGGGGTGATATATTTTTCCTTCACCTCCCAATGAGATAAAGTACTTGAACTGTGAGAAAAGAAGTAAAGACAGCTCTTTCTACAAAATAATTTCCCACTCAAATCAATCAAGCAAAACAATAAACAAAGAAACCAACCAGCCAAAGGAAACAAAACTGAAAAACAACAAGAGAAAAAGTTACTACTTGGTCTCACTTTGAAATTTCAGTATCTAAACCCTGGTGACCATGTTAATCTGCATGTGAGCCTACTTTGGCAGGCACTGGGTCTATTCAGAAAGCTCTGCGATATAAGCTACCTCAAAGCTTTATGAAACAACTAACAACTAGAGGAAATTTATTTAGTGATGTTGTTTTGCACTTGATTTTCAATAATTGGATTTGGAAACGTAAATGTCTCTGGTTTGAGCTAAATGATCTAAGAACATTACTAGGAGGCTGAAGGTCAAAGTGGAAATGTTCAGGAATCACTCAAGTTGCTAAGGGACTATTTAAGACTAACAGAGGCACAGATGGTCTGCACACCACTGAAGAAAAAAACCAAAAAGTAAACCATCATGAAGAATTAAATAGACCTAAACCAGTTTCTGTTTAAAAAAGGCGAGCTCTGGCCATGCCAAGTCTAATGAAAATATGGCATGCTAGAAATGATATACATACTGAGTAATCAGCTAGGATATATAGTTACTTAGAAATTCTGATACATGTTGTAATTATTATTCAATAGGTTACTGCAGAGGATAAAACAGAAATCAAACAAAATAATGAGTGATCTGCTAAGGTACACTAGTTCCATCCTTCTCTATGGACACAGTATAGTAGCCCACAATGGTTTCCCTTACCTTGCCCTCAAGGTTAAAATCACATACTTCAAAAGTGTGTTCCTTGCATAATGGTTCACATTAGTCCTTCAATAGATATAATTCAAATAAGTTTTCCTTCGACTTGCAGTCATAATTACTCTCTATAACCGGAACCTCTTTCTCATAACATTCTGTGATACTATTCACAGACAATTTAAATTTCAAAAGAACCTGAAGCCACTGGACTTTCATACCCCACTGTTACAGATTTATTGTACCAAAGTACTTTTCTCAGCAGGTTACTACCACAGAATTACTGTATTTAGATGCTTAATATATTCTATAAATCATAATGTTTAATTAAAATGGTGGCTACTTGGAATATTTTTACAATATATGAAATTAAAAATCTAAGTACTCTACAGCCTGATAATGACTAATCAAATGACTTTCAAAGTGAATATATCATCTGAGACTGCTCCAAATATTTCCTCTCAAAAGAGCTTTTTGGCTGTGCACTTTACTGGTATAATTCTTAGGATCTGGGATTGTGCACCCATTTAAACTACATGGATGTACAAAGAGGTCTACATTAGTATTTTGTTTTCTAAATGATTCAAAGTAGAACTTAGAAACTCAGATATATAAGCACCAAATGCTTATGAGCAGGTTTTTTTGTTGGGAGGCTTTTTTGGTTGATTTTTTTTGTTTGTTTGTTTGGTTTGGTTTGGTTTGGTTTAATGGGGAGTTTGTTCGTTTGTTTGTGGGGGTTCCTTTCTGCAGCTGAGTTTTCTCATGATGCAAAACTTAAGGTCCAAAAAAATGATATGGAAATGCTAAGATTTATCTGATATTCCCACACTGGGATAGTAAGCTCTATCATTTTGGTATGATTATTTTGGTGAATAGATAAGCTACAAATTTACGGTTTTTATATTCAGATTTAAAGTTAGACAAAGACCCTGGTATATGGAAGGAAAAGAAAGTCTATAACTTGCTTAATAAGGACATGATTATGTCATAATTCAAGCATAGGTACACTGAATGATTTTATGTATGTATTTATATAAATATTTAAATTTGTATTGTTTATATTTATTAGATATTTTTGAATGTTTAGACACAAAGACTTTAAAGAAAAACTTGTAATCAGGAACCATAAGGCTAGAAGTAATTATTGTTGTAACGTAACTGGTAGACACTGAACGTGCACAAGGGCTTTTCTAACATCCAATTACCTTATATAACTTCATGTGTTCTTTCCATCAAGTCACTTATAGATCAAACATCTGGATGTTTTACCCTGTCAGTTGTCTACTGTCACTGATAGTAGTTGTTTCTTAAATGTGATGTAACGCCTCACACACTTTTCTTTCAACTGTAATTGACAAAGAAACTCTCTGGAAGGAACAAAAATGGTGTAGGTCTTCTTATGTAATGTTTCTAGGACAACAAAATCATGATTCCTTATCCTTCCTTCTTCTCTCCCTTGTTGGTGTCTTGGATATGAGATTTGATTTTATGCTTTACGTGAAAAGATGTCAAAAACAGAAACACTGGAATACATTGCAGCAGATTAGCTTCCTGGTGTTTTAATAATTTTCTTTCCTACCATTGATCTGTAGCACCTTATGCTTGGATTTGGGGTTGCTTTTGCCTAATACTGACTTGTAAGTTTATCTTTGCCATAAGAAATTTTATTGCAAATGTCTGGGATTTTCTAGCCATCTTATGAGGCAGATGAGAGCTTTTTATGAAAGTTTCTGCACTGGTGGATCTATTTAAGTAGTAGAAGTTGTAAGCTAGTTTTTATAAGCGGGTATAGAGAGGATACTGGCCTGTTACACAGGTCTGAGGAGAGGCTTTGCTACATATTCTCAGAACTGTAAAGTTTGGATAAGATACATGTGTATCGAACCTGTATACACAGTTATTTTTTACTCATTTTGAAAAGGTAAAAGGTGAGTATTGAAGAGGAATTGGATATTGGTGATCTTCATGTGTATTACAAATAAATTCACTTCTACTGGCTTCATCTGTGGTTTTGAATACTGAAGTCAAATGTAAAATATTAAAGGAAACCTGCATATTTTAAACTCTTTAGTGATGCAATTTACAATTCTGTGGCAATAAATTTAAAATAATGTAATTCAGAAATGCCTGTGCACAGTCAGCTGATATCATGTATTTGCAAAGGACTTATACACAGGGTGAAAGTCTCCTCTGAGACATGCAACAAAGGAAATAATTTTTCTTTCCACCACATTGCCAAGTGGCTACTAGAGATCAGTGTGACATACTCAAATTTGTTTTTCAACTCTAGAAAAGAAACCCCAACCTCCTAGAAGGAAATCACACATAAAATTTCATTGGTTATGTCATGTCATCTGATAAGATGGCAGACATAAGTAGACAAGTAAATGTAAATAGTCTAAAAAGGCTTCATAAGTCTTCAGCTCTGAATACAAAATTGCAAAGCTTTTATTTTCTGTTTTATTTAATTTTATTTTACTTGTAACCAAGTAAAACATTCAAGTCAATTGTCACCATAGTTCAGACAATGGAAATTGAAATTTTGTTGATTATGGAATAAATTAGGGATACTGAGACTGTGGTAAATTGTTGGAACTGAAAATATGGGACAAAAATGCTTTGATTCTATGGGAAAATTATAACGAAGTAAATCATTGTATCATCATGGAATCATAGAATGGTTTGGGTTAAAAGGGACCTTAAAGATCATCTAGTTACAAGCCCCCTGCTAAGGGCAGGGATGACTTTCACTAGACCAGGTCGCTCAGAGCCCCATCCAGTCTGACCTTGAACACTTCGAGGAATGGGGCATTTAAAACTGCTCTTGGCAAATGGTTCCAGCATCTCACCACTTTAACAGTAAAGATTTTTTCCTAATATCTAACCTAAATCTACTCTCTTTCAGTTTGAAGTCATTCTCCATTGTCCTGTGCTCTTGTAAATAGTATCTCCATCTTTCTTGAAGGCTCCCTTCAGGTACTGGAAGGCCAGAATTAGGTCACCTCTAAGATGTTTCTTTTCCAGGCTGTAAAAACCCAACCCTCTCAGCCTTTCCTCTTAGGAGATGTGCTCCATCACCCTGATCATCCTGGTGTCCCTCCTCTGGACTCAGTCCAACAGGTCCGTGTCCTTCCTGTGCTGGGACCCCAGAGCTGGATGCAGTGTTCCAGGTGGGGTCTCACCAGAGCGGAGCAGAGGGGCAGAATCCCCTCCCTGGCCCTGCTGCCCACGCTGCTTTGGGTGCAGCCCAGGACACGTTTGGCTCTCTGGGCTGGGAGTGCCACGGCCGGGTCATGTCCAGCCTCTCACCCACCAGCACCCCCAAGGCCTTCTCACAGGGCTCCTCTTGATCAACACAGTCTGCAGTGACCCACAGCATAATAGCACTGAGTAAGTCAAGTATATCAGAGTTTGCATTTAAAAATCTGCATTTAAAAGCTGAACTTTAGAATCACCTTTATTTGTGTAATACAGCACTCTTCTATAGGTTGACTTCCTCAAATTGCAAGAAAACACTCTATAAACTAAAACACCAGTTTAATTTTATGAGTCCATAGTTAACCCTCAGCAATAACGTTTTCTGTCAGTATGGCCAGTATTCTCTCTGCTATATTTTATAAAATTTGCTCTGAAGTTAATGAGACAAATGAATTCCCTTTGTTTATCCTGTCTGATTTCAGTTATTTATCACCTGATGATTATGGCAATTGTAATAAAGTAACTAGGAAAGAATCAGCCCAATGGAGAGTCTAAATGAATTTGAACTTTATTGGCCAATATAAAAGAAAAAATAGGAATACTTTTTCTTTGGCAAATGAAAAATGCATTTGTTAAGTAACAGAGTAAAGTTGAACTGAGAAACCTTAGATACTGGAAGGATGGTATCAGGGCTCCCTAAAGCCTTCTCTGCTCCAGGCTGAACAAACAAAACTCTCTCAGCCTGTCTTCATCATAGGGGTACTCCAGCCCTCTGATCATCTTCATTGCCCTCCTCTGGACTTACACCAACAAGTCCATGTCCTTTTTATTTTGGGGGCCCCAGAGCTGGGTGCAGTACTCCAGCTGGGGCTTCATGAAAATGGAATAGAGGGGCAGAATCATCTCCCTTGACCTCTTGGGCACACTTCTTTTGATGCGTCCCAGGATACACTGCCAGCTTACATCCAGCTTGTCCTCCACCAACACTCTCAAGTCTTTCTCCTTAGCATTGCTCTCATTCCATTCTCTGCCCAGCCTGTATTTGTGTTGGGATTGCCCTTACCCACATGTAGGAACTTGCACTTGGCCTTCTTGGACTTCATCAGGTTTGCATGTACCTGTCCTAGGTTACAATATAGATGTATTTAAGTATTCTATTACCACCAGCTGTGGGCCATTAGCTGTTATCGCCTGCTAATGACCCACCCCNTGAACTACTTCATCTGGACTGCTACCACCACTCTAACAGGGTGTCAGGTTGTATCTGGCTTTGTCAGTGCTTTTCCTTATATTATTTCATTTGTTTCTAATTTTACTTTCCCATTAATTTAAATCCTGACTTGTGATCTCCCACTGGTTTGTTTTCAAACCAACACAGTACCCACTCCTCAAGCCTGTCCAGGTCACTCTGGATGGCATCCCTTCCCTCCAGTGTGTCAATTGCACCACACAGCTTAATGTCATTAGCAAACTTGATGGGAGTGCCCTCAATCCCACTGTACATGTTGCTGATAAAAGTGTTAAACAGCACCTGTCCAAATACTGAACCATGAGGAGCACCACTCATCATTGCTCTTCACTTGGGCATCAAGCCATTGACACACTGAGTGTGACATGTCAATACCTTATCCACATAGTGGCCCATCCATCAATCCATGTCTTTACTGTTTAGAGACAAGGATCTTGACCAGGACAGTGTGAAAAGCTTTGTATAATTCCAGGTAGATGATGACAGTTGCTCTTTCATTATTCACCAAAGCTGTAACCCCATCATAAAAGGCCACCAAACTTGACATTCACTATTTGCCCTTAGTGAAGCAATGCTGGCTGTCATCAATCACCTTCTTATTTTCTGTTTATCTTAGCTTTGTTTCCAAGTGTCTGCTTCATGATCTTGCCAGGTACTGAGGTGAGACTGACTGGCCTTTAGTTCCTTGAGTTTTCCTTATTTTCTTTTTTAAAAATGGGGGCTATATCTCCCCTTTGCTAGTCAGTGGGAACCTTACCAAGATACGATGGCATCTCAAATACAATGAATAGTCATTTAGCCACTTCCTCTGCCAGTTTCCTCAGGACTCACTGATGCATCTCATCCAGTCCTTTGGACTTGTGCATCTTCAGGTTCCTTAGATGTTCTCAGTCTTGATTGTCTCCTACAGCAGGCAGTTCTTCAATATCCCTATCACAGCCTTTTACCTCTGTGACTTGAGGAACGTGACTGGAGCACTTGTGGGTAAAGACCAAGGCAAGAAATCCACTGAGTGTCTTAGCCTTTTCCATATGTTGGGTAACCAGACCATCTGCTTCCAGAAGACACACACGTTTGATAGAAAATATTACTGACTGTATGGGACATAAGAAAAGTATCTCTTGAACAACCTATTTCAAAGCAACAAAATACCCATCTAACACATTACATAATGCAACAATCACAAAATATCTTCATGCATGGATATTGGTAGATACACCTAAGTGATAACTACCAATCAATTCCTTGTAAGTCAGGCATTTGTTTGTCCATGTCATGACTCAAAGTTGCTGTGATACAATTCTTCGATATGAAAAAATGTTGGGTGAATGTGATCCCACTCAAAGTCTAAAAAAATACTTTCTTACGCAAAATTAAAGCAAGATGAAACCAATTGTAAACACCTCCTGATGTTAAAAATTACAGTAGGTAACAGTTCATGTTGGTTAAAAATTCTAAAGGTTGAGACTTCTACAAAAAAGCTCACACAAGATGTCATAGATAAGTTTGAGAACACATCCCTATTTATTAGATGTGTAGGTTATTCTCATTTAGAATACTAATCCTTCATTTATACAATGCTTTTTAAAAATTTTAGGCTGTATTTCTTTTGAGAGAAAAAAGTAACATATTAAGGAAGTAGAAGCAAGAGACTAAGTGGTTTTTTAGGCATAAGAAATATTTAAATTTAATTACAAAAATGTATTTTATAAAGGAAAAAAATAACTCCACATGAATAATTTGTGATAAAAGGCACTACTGTAGTACCAGTTGTCTGTTTTTCAAATGAGTATTTTGGACTAAGAAAGAAAGAAAGAAAAAGAATAATGACAATAAAAAATGTTGGCATCTCACAACAGTAGAATAAAGCTGTACTGCCGGTTGGAAGATGCCTCACATTTATACAGAAATCTTATTTGGAGAGTGCAAATCATACAGAGTTGATACACAACAAAACTGGTGAAGGGTCTGAAGCACAAGCGTTATGAGAAGGGACTGAAGGAGCTGGAGATGTTTAGCCTGGGGAAAAGGAGGCTGCAAGGATATCTTATTCCTCTTCAGCTACCTGAAAGGAGTTTGTAGCAAAGTGGGTTTTGGTCCTTTTTTCCAAGTAACAAATTTAAGGACAAATAGAAATGGTCTCAAGTTTCATCTGGTAAAGTTCAGTTTGGATATCAGGAAAAATTTCTTAACTGAAAGACTGGTCAGGCATTGGAACAAGCTGACCAGGAGAGTAGTTTTAAATACCTGGAGGTATTTAAAAAAACATGTAGATGGGGAACATGGTTTAGTGGTATACTTGGGACTGTTAGGTTAATGGTTGGACAAACAGGGTCTTTTCCAACATAAATAATTCCATGAATAATAGCATTTTGTCCCTTGGTGGTAAAAAAAATAGTTGAACTGCCACAATGTCACAGGAATAGCTGACTTACTACAATACCTTCTGTCCATTAAATAGCATTATATAGCGTGAATTGAACACTGGAATGAAAGACAAGTACGTTTGTGTCTCTTGTCCTACACAGAAAGGAAAAACAGTAGAGCAGCTGACAGCATGCAGTCAGGCAGGTGGGAGTTGGGAACAGAAGAAATGAAGAAAATAAGATGTGAGAGTGAGTTAGAGGGAGCACATATTTTCCTGAAGCAGCTTAATAACTGGCTTTTATAAAAAAATGGCTGTTGTTTCCACCCCTGCATTTATCTTAATTATATTAAATACCACTTTAAACTCTTGCTTAGAGGAACATTAATTTGATTAGAGTCTCTAATTTTAAAATGTCTGCTATTATATTGCAGATGCTGTAATGATTTTCTGCATGCTTTTTTCAATCTGTTGTTTGAAGAGGTCTTGTTTAGTTCCACTTATGACAAGCTACTGAAATTCCTGTGGCACTTCAGTTTAGGCTGATGTCACAGCCAAAGATGTTGTGCTTGGGGGCTAGATTGTATAAAGCGACGTGCTTGGAAGCCATAATAGTGGCCACTGGGATGTGTTTATAACAGTATAGGAGAGCTATTTTACCTTGGTCTTCTATCCTGCTTTTTTAATACCATTTCTTACATGGTTCACTGCAAGATATTTCTGATCCTAGTCTTCTGAAGATTTACTGAGAAGACAGGATATGCTTAAATTGTTCAAACTACCTGCTGTAGACAGAAAATGAAGTGTTCTGGGGTGCTTCCTTTCTCTACTATCTTCTTCAGTACTAGATGGGAAAGGATTTTTTTCCAATGTCATGTGTGACTGTATTAGCCAGGCCTGAAATTGCTGTGACTGATATAACAGAGCCAAAAGGTAACTCATCTGTAGGCCATTGGTAGCTGGGCACTTGATGGAACATGAGTTGTTCATGGAAACTGATTTCTAAAGTTTTGGATAGCAAGAAATTGGGTGTCCTTTCTCAGTTAAAAGCATGTGAAGCTTGTTGAAGCTGGATGATACCAAGTAGTAAGATTGCTCACTTATCTCTTGCTGCTTGAAAAATTATACTGAAAAGAATGCATTTCTCAGGAAGTGTTCCATGTTCATTTTACGAAGTGAGAAATGGACTTTATAATCTTCATGTAAAGCCAGACAGAGAATAAAAAAATCCCAGTATCTCAAACAAACCAGAAATTTGTATCTACCAGGTTTTTTTAAGAACTAAATTCTTCCTCTGACATGTAGATTTTGAGAAGCCTGTTGTTGTTTTCTGAAAATTAGTTTACTTCTGTTCCCCTACCTTTTAATTTTGTCGGTGTAGCTGGTTCTGTTTGTAACCGGGCAGAAACACCAATTAAGTGTAGTGGTTTTGTTTGCATCTTTTACCTTCTGTGAGATAAGAATTAGCAGAAATGCAAAGCAGGCTCTAAACTTTAAAGAATATGAAGAAGTTTATTACCAACAGAATTAAAAATAAAAAGAAATAATAAGGAATTAAAGCAAAACCCCCTTTTCCTCCAGCACCTCCCCTTTTTTACCCAACTTGCACAAAGGATAACAAACTATAATTTTGGTCAGTATTATAGTTCTTAAAAATCTCTCCAATATTTAAGGAAAAAAGGTTTTCTTTTGCTTCACGTGGTTTCCAAACTGCTCAAAGGGTAACAGACCCACCCAGAAAAGCTGGGCGCTTTTCTGCTGCCGTGAAAAGCATCTCTCCCGTGAATCTTCCAGACTCTCCACAACTGCCAGCATGGGCCACACATGGGGTGTTTCTTTTCTAAGGATAAGCAAATTCTAGCTTAAAACCAACAGCTCTCTTCTTCACAAAATCTCTGAAAGTCTCTTATAGCTCTGAGGTGACCTGGCGTGGTCACGTTTCTTTTTCCCGCAGGCTGCACACAAAATTCTCATCCCCCCATGTCTTTAAGTGGGTTAAAGAGAAAAGAACAGTTTGTGATATTGCAGTTTTTACCACGGCTGGCAAAAAGGATTTTTAAGACTCGCGCTGGGTGTGACTCCGCCCTCTTTTCCTGTCGCCATTTTTAGCTCTGTCTCCCATGACTTATTTTCTCTTTCCCTCTGACCTTGAAGTTGCCATGATTTTCTTTGGGCTTCATGCTGGAGAAAAAGCCGCTTTCCCTTTGTGCTGCTGGCTCCTCAGCTCGACTCCAGCTACGTTGGTTGCAGAAAGCTCTATCGGCTCCCGCCGGGTCTGCGCTGGGCTGTGTGGGGAGGGAGGGGGGCCCTCCAGTCCTTAGAAGCTGCTCCGGGTCGTATCGGCTACGCAGCAGCTTAATGGTTCTTTCTTAGCTGCCCGCGGCTCTGAGGGGCTCTCCCGCAGCTACCCGGGGGCCGTGCCCTGGGGCCGGCGGAGGGGAGGCCCAGGGCCCACTTTCCCCCCCTCCCAGCGGGTGGCTCGAACATCAAAAGGGAAATTCCTGCGTATCCACGTGGTTTAAATATATAAATTTTGAGAAGCGTTATTGGTCTAAACGACTGTCCGTCAACTCAGGTTCAAACCACCACAATCAGGTATCAGTCAGGGAACAGAACATAGTGACTGAAACTACAAAAAAATAGACAAGACTTGTTCTTTCTTTTCCTCTGGGAATTGAATTTGGATTTTCTTACTTTTGCTGTGCACACAAGCTGACCTCTAGCTTATCCAGGTCCCTGTCACAAAATTAAATTTTCTAGACTTGTGCCTTTGATTTTGTGAAGTGTATGTATATGTATTTGTCACTAAAGCTATTAGACATCTTTGATACTTATGTTCTTTTTATTGTTTTCGTTTTCTGGTTCTATCATGGGATTATAAAGTTTCTTTTTGGAACCTGACAAATATTTTCTGCCAAGTATTTCGTTATTATTTAACAACACTTATGTTTAAACAGTGTACAAAGTATAACATAATTTTTAAATTTTTCTTTTTATTATAAAGATAAGGAAGTCAGGTAGATGTGATTATTTTAGGTCACCTAGACAGCCAGTGTCAACAGTTCAGAATAGCAGTCAGCTGCCAAGGCATTATTTGCTTTTTTATTGGATAAGTACACTAGGTAGTGCTTACATACTTTATTTGTATTTTTATTTCAAAATGTCCATTCTATCCTTTGAGTTAAAGTCACGTCTTAGGGCTTTTAACAAGGTAAATACATTTCAATTTTAAGTATCTTTTAACTTTTTCCAATATATTTGCAGGAAATCAGTAATGTGGATAATCAAGCACATTCCACAATTGTGGAAATCAAGCACAAGAAAAATAAACTAGAATTGGAAGACTGGAAATAAAGTAGCTTACAGCCCAAGGATGACAAGTTTTAGGTCAGCATGTCTGGGTTTCTGTCTCCATAACTGTAAAGGTAAAGGCCTTGAAATTTTAGTCAATTCCCTTTCAGACTAAGTGTTGTTTGAATGCAGATTACTTTTGCTTAGTCAAGAATAGGATAAAGAGATGCGGGATACAGCAGAGTTAAGGAAAGTGTTCTAATTTTCTGATTATACTTGTTTTCAGTTAAAATTCACAAAAAATGATAGATGCCAGAAACAATACTTGGACTTTAGAAGTCTATTGTGGCATAGAAATGAAATCATAATTACATGCACAAAATTAAATTCTTTCTTTATTCTCTGTGCAGAATCACAGCTATAATTGCAGAGACTTGACTGTAATAAATTCCTCAAAACAAGTGTAATTCCCCCAATATGGTGTGTACTCCATTTTGTACAGTCACAGGCTCCAATTTCCATTTTTTCCTTCTGGAATGCACTTACTCATTAGTTTTTATATTATCTCAGCACTAACTGTAATATGTAATAATATTCCACTCCCCACATCTACTTTCAGTCATCTACACTTTCTAAAGCAATTACCTTTGGGGTTGAAAAACTCTTCTTGTATATATAAAGAAGCATTTCTTAAACTTCTTGTAAAGTTTTAGATGAAAATAAAATTTGGAGTAGGAATAAAGAATTGTTTTAATTTTAAATAAATACAAAAGACAATACTGAAAGCATGAGCTGCCCTGCCAATCCAAGTCTTTCTTAAAATGTATTGTGTTCTGACTTTCCTGTCTCTTGGAGTTTGTTTAGTGGTAAGTGAACATTCATCTTCTCAAAGTCAGTTTTGGTTTTGTTTCCCAGCTTAATAACATAGCTGGGAGCAGTGACCACACAGGGTAAGCTGTGCTGAACCAACTGACAATTCTTCCCAAAAAATCTTCATAGACAATCACACGAAATTTGAGATAGTAAAATGAACTGGAAACTAGCTGAACTGACAAGTGTAAAGGTTTGTAACAAGTGTCAGGTAGTCCAGTTGAAGACTGGCCAATAGTGAGTGATGGAACCATGGGGTGGATATTGTGGCACGTTTCTTGGAACGCTTCATTACTGACCTAGATGATGGATCAGAGTGCACCCATGGCAATTGGTACATGATAGAAAGCTGGGAGGAGAGGCTGATACACCAGGTGAGCGTGTCACCATTCAGAGGGGCCAGGACAGGCTGGAGAAACAGGTTAATTAGAACAGTAAGAAGTTCAATAAAGAGAAATGCAAACTCATACACCTATGGAGGAGCAACCACAGGCACCAGAATATGCTGAGGGTTCTTCAGCAGGAAAGCAGTCTAATGGGTAAGGACATGGGCATCCTGTGCATGAGGATAAGATTAATAAAAGGTGTTATTTATTGCATCACTGAGAGTGGCCAGCCATTGGCTGTTGCTCCAGTACCTTACATTCTTTTTATTTAATGCACCATTTTCCTAATCCTGTACCTTTCATTCCTGCTCAGTTGTTTTGGTTGTGCAGAATTTCTGATTTATAAGAAATTCACTGTTTTCCCTCTAAGCCTTATCCATAATAGAACACAAGGCTAAAATAACAACAGGGAAAAAATCCTGCATCCATCCACAAAAATGTCTGCATCATTCTTGTGTCTTCCCTTGACCTTTTCTAGCCAACAAGTGTCTGAAACCCAAATTGGTTTCTCATATAAACGGTAATGTAGAAGAAAACTGAGGTAGTTGGAAGAATTATTTCTGGAAGAAACTATATCGTCATGAAAATTACATTTTTTCCTCAAAATCTTAAAGCATTTCCTTGACAGCAAGTCATTCTGACCTTGATGCTGTCAGATATGAAAATTTCAGTGTGTTAAATCGGCCTGGTAAAAGTCATTGTGAGGTCACACAATGAATAGAAAAAAAAAATCAGAGTTGATTTCTGTTTATGTTTATGCAGTTACAGAAACCCAAATTTCTTAACACCAAAAGGTTATTGGGCATTGGAAGTGGCTGCTCAGGTTGAATTACCATACCTGGAGGTACTTAAAGGACACACACACGTGGCATGCAGGGATATTGTTTAGTGGTGCACTTGGCAGTGTTAAGCTTGCAGCTGACTCATTGATCCTAAAGCTCTTTTCCAAAATAAATGAGTCCAGGATTCTATAAAAATCTAACTTAGGGGCTGTATTTAAATTTTTGTTTGAAATATTTGTTCAAAATATCCAGGATTTGAAAATAATGAATGAAACAGGTAATTGATTATTGTATATTTTCTACTGAGGTGTACATGAATGCAAAATAACTTGCAAAAGCAAGAGTTTGAATGTCACATATAAGTAAAATGTAGTGGTTGGGGTGACAATAGATAGATGCATTCTTACAACATAACTGGAGGCTACAAAATGTTCAAAAATATTTTTCAATACCTGATAAAGCCTTTTTTCTTTTTTTTCTCCCTAAATCTCAGAAGTTCAATGAAAAAGATGAATGGGGGAAGCTTGTAGACTTGAGTTAATAACCGATCATGTTCTTTTCTCAGAGCTAAGGGACATCACATGTTGAAAAAATAATAATTAAGTTTCCTTCTGGGATAGCTGAGATTTGCTCATGAATTAAAAAATGTAACATTGTTTGGCTAGGGACAAAGTAGCTGGTTTTGGAAAAGCATGTTTTAGAGACTGAAAAGTTTAACTAAAACCTTGAAACAGTCATTCTCCTTTTATCTTTTCAGTTTTCTTTAATTGTCAGGGGGAAACATGCTAACCCAAACCCATTGTATGCTGTTCTACAAGGAATATTTTCTTTCTTTGAAGCCTGAAAATAAAAAAGAATTTATGCTGTGCATTTGGATGCCAGAGTCACATAGAAAAAAAATCCTATACAGCTGTGTATTTCCATAGGACATGACTCTGAAGGAAAATTTTCAGATGAATTTCAGGAAATTGCATCAAGATTATGAAAATTTTTATCAGAAAAACTGTTTTTCTTCTAAAAAATGATACATTTGTCATAGAAGACAATACAAACCATGCATCTTAACAATAACATTCACAAGAAATGGCCTCTCTCACAACTTACAAGCTTCTGCCTTATAGTTTTATCCCATGACTTGCTCTCCTCTATTTTGCCTATTGCGTTATTGCAATAGAGGTCCAACACAGTCAAGTGTTCCATTCAAATATGCCCCTCCAGCCTAAAAAAATGTGCATTTAATTTCAGTGACATGATGGAAGAGCAGAGATAGAAACCTAATTTATAATGTAATAAATGCTGTCAGTAAAAAAAATAACAACTACTTTTTGACAAACCTTTCTGAAATAAATAATATTTTTGAGTTATTTGAATATTTTTCTTTACCACTTCACACATGTTTGGAGTTTTTTTATGGTGGCATTTAAGATGCAGCTCAGCTCCCCAAAATTTAGCTTAGTATAATTTTTATATGTATCAGGGTATTTGAGACAACTGTACAGTAGTCAAGGTACAGGACCTGTGGAAGATTAATGCAATTTTTTTTGTTGTTGTTGTTTTTGGTTTTTGTTGGTTTTGGTTTTGGTTTTGTTTTATTGTTGTAAGATGATGATTTCTCAGAAAAAAATAGGTTAGTTGTAACATGCTAGATTTCATTCAAGGATTCATACAGAGAACAAGCATAGCTATCAATTTAGCAATATTTTAGAAAAATCTGGTTGCCTCTGTTCTATAACTGCCAATATAGACCTGTAAATACAGTTCCTCTTCTACTTTTCGAATCAACATAGAAAGCATCTTGATTTCTTCTGTCAAAATCATCAGAACAAATAAATGAAGAAAATATTCTCTTAGCTGTTTTCTTTAGAGTAGCATTTTTGTCCCACGAAGAAGTGTATTAGTGAAATTGGTCAGTAAATGCATCCTTTGTTTTGCTTGAGACTGTGCTGTACAAAGCTAATAGCAGCCAGCATGAGGGCTGCTGCAAACATCATGAGGGCAATGGTAAAGTCCTCTGTGATGCCTATTCTGTACATAAGATACATTATCTCATTATTTTATTATATGATACAGATCACGTGATGCTTAATTGCAGTAGGAGCATCTCAGCAGCATAATGTGAAATTTCAGCACCAGCAAATACAAGCAAATTTATGATGTAATACAATTACAAGCTTTATTCTTCCTCCTTTAGGAATAGCAATAATCATAATAAATACTCAACTTAGGAAAACACTCAACGTAGCAGGATGACTCGAGAATCAGCAAGATTTTGGAATGGATGACATATCATGTCTTCTCTGTGTTAAGCCTGACTGATAGCTTATAACCTCTGTACAGAATCCTTCTGTGGAAAATTTTTACAAGATTTCTTGAGTTCTCTGTACAAGTGGAGCAGCTCTAGGTACTTATGAATGGAAAAGAGGAAATCCTGGTGATATTCATTCACTTCAGGAGGCTAGCCAGCTCATTTTTTTTTTTAATTGAGATATCACAAACACACAGTCAAGAATAAGAATTGCTTGCCCTTTGGTAAGGAAATTTATTGCCAGGATGTGAAGTGATGGGAGTATTTCTTCAGAATCAAATTTGAGGTTGAAAGCTTTTGTTATAAGGCTTTGTTTTCACACCAGAATCTGTGACTGAAGAAAGCTATTTTCAGAAAAGTTATTTACTATTCAGTAAGTCAGCCAAAAGTAAAAAAAATATTTCCTCTAGACCGCAGCATTTTTTCAAAGAATTTTTTCATGACTCATAAAACTCACTTATGTTTTGTTTGAAATGAAAGAAAAAATAAAAAGGAAATCTTCAGTTCAAATGAAAAATACATAATTTCCATTCAAAGCACATTTTCATGTCTTGAATGAAGGAAAAGCATGTTTCTTAACCTGCTCCATGGTATATATGATGAAAATGAAACATTTGAAAAAAAAACAACACCCAAAACATTACTTTATATAGAAGAACATTTTACCTTTCGTCCTTAAAAAAATCTGTTAATTCCACTAATTCCAATAGAAAGCCTATTTGAACAACAACAACAAAAAATCCAATTACATATGTAAAGTTACATAGCAAAAAAATGTACGTTTTCTCCTGTTCTTGTTCCATTTTTGTTTGTTTTTGAAAGGACAATATAATATGAATATTCAAAATGGAAAAATAGAGAAAGCAGAATGGAAAATACATTTTTAGAACCTCATTTTTTAAACTCTAAGGAACAGCAATACAAATTATTTTAAATAAATTAGATTTCATAATACAATTTAGTAACATCTAATTTTGTGACTTTTATGAACAATATTTTTGTGGAAAATCTCCCAAGATATATTGGATAAACTAAAACTTTCACATAAAAATTTCAATACTGCATGTTGAGACATCATATTTTGAAAATGGAGTATGTTTTTTGCTGAAGAGTGTTATTATGTTGTTGACATTCTTATCAGACGTTGAAAGTAAAAGCTTAAATACTGTTTGCAGAGGTACATTCATCTTACTGCAGCTGTGTTCATTCTTGCCTCTTAATCCTTTTTCTGAATAACTTGAAATATTCAGTTCAGTAGAATAACGCTTCTATTTTTTTGTTGGTTTTTTTTTCAATCATAATTTTCCATTATCCTGAGAATATCTGTGGAGATGCAGTGCATCTGCATTGCAGTTATAGAGAAACACACACGTTCCCCTGGATGGAATTTTTTTTAAGATTTATTTATTTTCAACCTGGTAGAATTACTTAGCTCTGGAAAACAGAAGCTCTTAGAGACAATTGCAGGAACACTGGCCCTGCTTTAAATGCAATGACAGGAGTCTGCCTTTCTCAGCAAACTCAAAAAGCTGATCAAAGGAGGGGATTGTTCGGCTTTTCTCTGTCTGGTGCAGCCTTAGCTCGAGTCCTGTGTGCAGTTTTGGTAGCCACAATACAAAAGAGATATAAAACTATTAGACAGTGTCCAAAGGAGAGCTACAAAGATTGTAGAGGGTTCTAGAAGGGAAGACATATGAGGAACCGGCGAGGTCCCTTGGTTTGTTCAGCCTGGAAAAGAGGAGACTGAGAGGAAACCCATAACAGTGTACAACTTCTTATGAGTGCTACAAATTCTATGGATTCTTAGGATAAGTAATAATCAGTATTACTATTTTGTTTTAAAAATAACAGTAAAACTTTGTTGAGCTGCACGATGAGCAGCAGCTTTTTTGTCTTGACCAAATCTATTAATAGTTTCATATTAAATAATACATACTAATAATTCATATTAAAAATGTCCTTGATTTTCATAGAATGATTGAATATCCTGAGATGGAAGGCACCCAGGATCACTGAAGTCCCACTCTTGGCCTGCACAGGACACATCAAGAGTCACACCACGTGCCTGAGAGCAGTCTAAACACTTCTTGAACTCTGTCAGGCTGGTGCTGTGACCACTTCCCTGGGGAGCCTGTTCCAGTACCCAACCACCCTCTGGGTGAAAAACCTTTTCCTAATGCCCAACCTAAACCTCTCAAACTCATCTTCAGGCCATTCCCTCCAGTCCTGTCACTGGTCAGAGAAGAGTGTCACCACAGAGAAGAGATCAGTGCCTGCCCCTCCTCTTCCCCTCACAAGAAGCTGTAACTGCAGTGAGGTCTCCCTTCAGTGTCCTCCAGGCTGAACAGACCAAGTGACCTCAGCTGCTCCTCATACGACTTCACCTCTGGGCCCTTCTCCACCATCTTTGTGACCCTCCTTTGGACATGCTCTATTAGTTTTATACCCTTTTTATATTGTGAGAAGTGAGGGAAAAATGACAGATGAGGGTAATTGTCAAATAACAGCATGGTAAAAGTAACTCTCCTTGCTTCATTTCATGTTTGCTAAACAGTTCTGTTGGGAGCCCTGTTCAAAAGCAAGGCTTTACTGAAAGGCAGTGGATATCAGTTATGTAAAAGATAATAGATTTTTATTTGGAATAAGAAGTAAAAGAATTAAACTTTAAAAAGCATTTTAATAGTGGCTGTATTTGAGTAAGAATTTGTTTACATTTGTTAAAATTCTTTGTGTTACAACAGTCACTTGACTCCAAAGAGTATTCAGTGCTACTGAAAATCTACAGACAGTTTTGTGAAATGACAATTCCCCATTCCCTGTTTAATTCAAAGATTTATTCCAAAGTTATTTATTTTATGGATTAGCTACAATATGTAAGGAATAATATATATATTTCCATAATTTTTAATAGCAAGGTGCTGTGTCTTTTACTTGAGTAGGCATCTGTCTGATAATTGCAACTTAAGGTATTGCTGCTGTTTACAGGCATCCCATAGAGATTTCCAGGAATGTTAGTAAAGCAGCATCAAAAGGAAGCAAGAGCTATCAAAGTTAGTTCCTTCTTAAAAGTCTGTATTACTTTTTCTTTGTTGCTTAGAAAGTCACTTGATTCGTACAGCTTTGCTTAAAGAACTTAATAGATTTTGAAAATGTAATTTCATATTTGATCTAGTTTTGCCAGTGATATGTTCTTGTTAATAGCACAAAAATAATATTTTAGTTTGTGGCTGGATGAAATGACAGCTTTGCCTTTTTACAACCACATATCGGCATCTCAGCAGAGCTCTAGACCCCCAGCTTAGCAACCTGTGATGGTGTTGTTCAACAGTGTTTTATGACACACTGATTAGCAAACAGCATGCACCAAAGGCTTATTAAGCTGGAACCCTCCTTGGCCCTGTGATGTGATGCTGTATTTTACATCTTACAGGACTTGGGAAGGGGAATTCAGCATTTTTCTTTGGGAGGTGTATGAGTGCTTAGGATAGGAAAAATACATTGTGGGAAAGAATATAGAAACTATTTGAAGAATTGCTTGTGTTATACACTAGGGCAGAAAGATAAAACACGTGTTACATTTTTAAGAAAGCATTTACAAGATCTGAGTGAGGGTAAGAGCAGAGAGATAATATTGACTACTTGATGATTTTGACTGCCCAACCTGAAAATAAGACTGTTTGTTTCTCTTTAGTAAGTGAAAATTTATGATACAGCTACCTGTAAATATATTGACTTTAGTTCTGTTTTTAATCTTCATGGGGTGTGCCTTTCAGATCCTTAAGTGATCTTTTAAATTGCTTTATAATTTTGTCTTCACATTAAAGCAAACCTCATTTTGATGGATAGCATCTAACCTAATAATTTACTTCCAAATTAAGGTTAAAACAAAAGGTTAAAACAATTTAATTACCTGCATAATAATATTATTGTTGATCTGCTTTAGCTGTTCTTGTTACTGTAACAACTGTAAGTGTTTCTGTAACTACATCTACTACAAGGTGATATTTCCAATTCTCTGTTAAGACGAACTAGGGGTGGTGACATATCAATATTCACCTGTTCAGTTCAACATGAAATTTCAGACCCACTAGTGAGGTGCAGCTCCAATCTGTGTTAACATTTCGTTTGTACTAACAAGTTTCCCCAGCCACCCTTTTACACAAAAACCCCAAAAAGAGATTGCAGAAATTTTTGCAGAACTCTACCAGCAGAAATTTCCTACAGTTTCTACTAGCAGAAAATATCTTGCGTCTATAGGAATATATTTATTGGCTATTTCTAGACTACTTGAACTGCAATTTCAGTCCATAGCATCCAGATTAGTTATATTCTAAATATGCTGCTAATTTCCAGAAAAAAATAAACTTGAAATTGACAAGATTTAAGGTAACAAAAATTTATGGAGTTTATTTGGACCATTTTATATTTCTCAGTGAATTTTTGTGAAATGGAGACACAAAGAGGGACCCAAACTTTCATAAATCCCATATATATAAAGGAGTGGTATCCTGTTTTAAACAACCAAAGATTGTGCTAAGCTTTTTTTCACGTAGTGGCATTACAGTAGGCGTTCTCCTCAGCTGGTTATCTATGCTGACTTCAAATGCTTTTTATGGCTGCTGTGTTTCGGACATTACCTCACACTATGCTTTGGACCTCAGCTGTAATTCCCATTTCTTGGTAATTTTTTGTGGGGTAGGGCACTCTGCCAGAATGCCAGTTGTACCAAGCCCATTGTACCAGAGCTCCTGCCTGTCTTGCTGAAAGTAATGAAATTTTTCTTAACAAATTATTTGGCACAGAGAAGTGTAAACTGTGACTGTTGAGATATAAGGGAGATTATTACTATTATCATTATTATTATTATTATTAATAATAGTAATTATAGTAGTAATAATAATAATAATAATAATAATAATAATAGCTTACTCTATACTTCTGAGAATATTCTTTTATTCTTTTCCAAAGGGTGGGACAGTGGTCAACAGACAGGAAAATAAAAATGTCTGTAGAGCAGTTCTCTTCAGTCTGTCAGAGACTGAAATATTACAGTTTATGACTTAAATTTTTTCATGAAGGACTTTAAAACTGTATTGCAAAAGCTGCAGAGAAGACTACCACACCCTGAATGGGGCCGTGACTGAGGCCTTACACTGCTCACTGATGAAGATAA